>LQNS02278083.1:9080337-9096147 GCA_001587735.2 Parhyale hawaiensis | reverse complement strand
ATAATAGCTTTTATCTCCCATTTTAGGGCAGGCGCTGTCATGGACGCTCTAGATTGTCTTTTTATACAATTATAGGCGATCACTGTAGCGGCCCTCTGGTGGGTGCTGCGTGTGATGTAGCGGCCATTTGGTGTGTGCTGTTTGTGACGTAGCTGCCCTTTGGTGGGTGCTATTTGTGACGTAGCGGCCCTTTGGTGGGTGCTGCTTGTGACGTAGCGGCCCTTTGGTTGATGCTGCGTGTGCTGTATAGCAGCCCCGTGGTGGGTGCTGCGTGTGCTGTATAGCAGCCCACTGGTGGGCGCTGAGTGTGATGTAGCGGCCCTTTGGTGGGTGCTGCTTGTGACGTAGCGGCCCTTTGGTGGGTGCTGCTTGTGACATAGCGGCCCTTTGGTGGGTGCTGCTTGTGATGTAGCGGCCCTCTGGTGGATGCTGCTTGTGATGTAGCGGCCCTCTGGTAGATGCTGCGTGTGTTGTGTAGCAGCCCCCTGGTGGGTGCTGCTTGTGACGTAGCGGCCCTCTGGTGGGTGCTGCGTGTGATGTAGCGGCCCTTTGGTGGATGCTGCGTGTGCTGTATAGCAGCCCCGTGGTGGGTGCTGCGTGTGCTGTATAGCGGCCCTCTGGTGGATGCTGCGTGTGCTGTATAGCGGCCCTCTGGTGGGTGCTGCGTGTGCTGTATAGCAGCCCTCTGGTGGGTGCTGCGTGAGCTGTATAGCGGCCCTCTGGTGGGTGCTGCGTGTGCTGTATAGCAGCCCTCTGGTGGGTGCTGCGTGTGCTGTATAGCAGCCCTCTGGTGGGTGCTGCGTGAGCTGTATAGCGGCCCTCTGGTGGGTGCTGGGTGTGCTGTATAGCAGCCCCCTGGTGGGTGCTGCGTGTGCTGTATAGCAGCCCCCTGGTGGGTGCTACGTGTGCTGTATAGCGGCCCTCTGGTGGGTGCTGCCTGTGCTGTATAGCAGCCCTCTGGTGGGTGCTGCGTGTGCTGTATAGCAGCCCTCTGGTGGGTGCTGCGTGTGCTGTATAGCAGCCCCCTGGTTGGTACTGCTTGTGACGTTGTTATGACGTTGTTATGTTTAGGTAGCTCCGTATGTGTATATAGATATATTAGAGTTGAAAAAAAATCAATATTCAAGAAAATTCACTTACTAGGTAGTGTTCTATTTCATGAAAAAGAAAATATAACACACCAAACTGTGAGAATCTCAGAGCCAGTTGATAAGAGACAGGATATAAGGACCACAGAAAAATTCAAGTGTTATAGGAACCGTTAGGCTGAGGTCTATAAATTTTATGATCCGTCACTTGATGTAAACAGAGAAGGTTGTGTAGGACAGTCAATGTTTGTTGGGGAAGACGACCACACCCAATGATGTAAGAACTCTCTTTGGTTCCAGTAAACTTGGGGAGGAGTTGTTTCGAAGGTCGCTCCTTCAATTATATGTCTTGAAATTGGACTGGAAGCGTAAAACTTGAGCCCAAGGGCACTTTCGGAAAAGTCATTGGTAGATTATCAGGTGGATGGTTCGTGATTTTCAAGATTTAGAATAAGTTTGGAGGTCCTTGGCAGGGATAGAAAAATTAGAGCTAGTCCCGAAGCAGAGGTTTGTGCGAGAGCCATGTTTTTCACGGCTCTCCCCGACAGGGAGAGCCGGCTCGGCAATGTTTTACTGCCGGCCTATGTAGTATTGAGTCGGATACCTACCCTTAAATCCGATTGCAGCTAATCATCGCTGACCTTGCGGTGTGATTAACCAGTGCACCGAACCCTACTATCTTTGGGAGTGCGTGTTTTTTGTTATTATTGTGGATAATTCGTAACATTCCACCATCATATCGTGATATTTGTTTTGCTCGCGGAGTGAATTAATCTAAAATATTGCTATATTGCTCGAACCTTCATCTGCTGTGCGTAAGTCGAGCATTGCCGCCATAATTTTCGGTTATATGGTTGAATTTATCAGCCCGGTGAACATTGTGTTAGGCAACACCCTCAGATTGTGCATCTTCTCCCAGCGTTTGATTGACAAGTTGCAGTCTTATGCCATCGCGGTGTGGTTCCTGCAGTTACCAGCAGAGTAGGATAATCCAAGTGATTCCCTGTGTTCGCACAAAGCTAATCCTGTTCATGTGTAAGTCGAGTCGAACATTGCCGTCCTGACTTTTCCAGTGCAACGATAACTGTTATCAGCCCGCCGAACGTCGTGTTAGACCACGCTCACAGAATGTGCTAAGTGCCCCAAAATGCCTAAGTAAAAACTGTAAAACATCTAAGAGTCCGTGATGTTTGGACACTGCCGCACGGCTACATATCACTTGAATATTAATGTTAAATGCCCAGTTACGGTATACTGCTGTGAGCAGCGATTGCCACGCGTGTCCAATGAAGTGCTAAGGATGAGCGACATCTTTTCTCTAGTAGGCAGCGCATATTCGAGCGCACGATGGTTTGTAGAAGACATCAAGAGAAGTCCGCCAGGAGGCTCCGGTTCTGCATTTTGGTGAGTATTTTGCAGCTGATTGGTAGAGGGGAACTCTATTTGTGTCCAGAGGTTGTGTGTTTAATAGGAAGATCGGAACACTATTGGTGTCCAGAAGTTGAATGTTTATTGTGCACCCATGCAGACAGAATTGAGGGTTGCCCCTTCAGTATGCCGCTCTGTAGGTCAACGTTTCCCGCACTGAGTGATGGAGTTCACAGGTTTATGTTTTTTTTTATGATCAAGTGAGCTTATTCAGGAGGACAATAGTCACGAAATAAGAGTGTAATCGGTGATGTTAGCCAGCTTAAATGGTGTTCTTTGCATTTTGAAAATTTGGGCAGAGAAAACCGACGGAAAAGGGTTTCTTATGCGGTGAATTGCACTAAGTGTAATAAGTAATAAGTGTATATATATGTATGTAGTGTAATATGGGTGATTAGCATAGCTCCTTAAAAAAATTGGAATTGCGAAAAATATTAAATTTAATTGACATAGATATTAATGATCACAGTAAGAGTATACCAACAACTCATTAGATACATAAGCTATATTTTATTCATGCGGGTGATTCTTTTCAACCATAAGACTAACATTGTGCGTCCTTTAATTCTTGCGTTCGTTAGTAAACACAGCGGTCAACAGAATGTATTATTTGAAATGACGAGAATGAGTTCAGCCAATGCGGTCTTTTTCCCGGTGGTTCTTTCAACCCGCTGTTCGATTTGATAACATGTGTGTGCACATGCATTTTATTATATCCTTGGCGGCAGAACACATCGTTTTTGCCACCCGGTTTAATATTTGGCTTTTGATAATGTTTCTCTCACAAATTTCGGTGTTCTGTGTCCTGCGCAAATGCAACGTTCCTTGGCATTGCATCTGCGCAGATCTTAACCCTTTACTAGGCATTCCTTCCTATAAGAGATCCTTAAATTCTGTGTTCCCATTTGAAATAACCGGTAATGTGCGTAACATCAGTATTTGGACGGTAAGTTTTCAAATCAATAACTATAGTAGAGTTGTTTGTCTACCGTTATTTTATTTTAATAAAAAAGAGAGAACCACAGTTAAAAGTTTCATTTTCTTAAAAAGCAAACGTTTCGGAATCATAAAAATTTCATCTTCAGTGCTGTAAAGTAAATCAAAGTAATTTTTTAGAAATGCAAAAAAAAAAAAAAAAAAATACTTTGATTAACTTTACAGCACTAAAGATGGAATTTTTATGATGCCGAAACGTTTGCTTTTTAAGAAAATGAAACTTTTAACTGTGGTTCTCTCTTTTTTATTGAACTTTAGATTTCATAGTAATCGCCCTATTAGTGAAATTATTTTATTTCATTTATGTGTTTTTGTGAACTCGTCATTTGTACAAAATTTCCATGTCTTTTAATTTCCCAGTATATTGAATGATCTAAATTGTGTGTTTTCGTTGAACCTTCTTGCAGGCTGAAAAAATTCAATCGCCTAGTATATTATTCTAGGTAGGGTGGGGAATGGCTCGCCCCTTGGGGACACGCTTAACTTGTGTGCATTTTTATAATTCGTAGTCACAACTCTATCATGAGCTATATATCCCATTTCATATCTTTAGTCATTAACTTCTGCTAATGTGCGGTCAAGTATTGGAACGAGAACAATCCACTGGATTGTTCACTCGAATATTTACCGGATTATTCCTAATCAATTATTCTTTCACACTGTTCGTTCTATTGCTATCCATGTGATTATTATTATTATTATTATCAATAAAGATTCACTATCAAATAGATTTATACACTGCATCCGTTATTCATTTTATTTATTCATTTTTTATTATTCCCCTCATAATTATTTTATTGATATTTATGCATCTTTTTATTGATTCATTCATTTAGCTTATCAACATTAATTATATGTACATGAACAGGCACATTTATATCTGCCCCGTAACAGCATTACAGCCCTCCGGTACGTGGGAGCTCCGCGTGATGTAGTAGCCTTTGGTGTGAGGTAGCCTGCAGCGTACGTATCTTTTTAGAGGACACATGCCATGCTAGAGATACACGCACACAGTCCAGCAGTGTCCAGTGTCCAGTGTCCAGTTCGTGTTGCAATCTCTGCCAATTTTTCGTCCATTCGGCGAGCGTAGCGGTCATCAGGCGGCTCTTCCCAGGGGACTGCCGCCCCCTCCCCCCCTCGTAGATACTGGCAGCTTCTGACCCCTCCCCCACCCCCTTCTCTTCTTTCCAGCACCTCCGTCAGCAGTTGCTGCACCTCAGCAGTGCAGATTTGCACTGCTGCTGCTGCTATTACAAGAGAAACCAGTCGCCTGCAGAGGCTGCCGTGCGAAGGATATTCCCAGGCTGGCTGGTAAAGCAGAACCACAGGCGCCGCAATCTCTGCTGACGATAACAGCTCTCAAATGTGTAGGTTTAAATATCAGTCGCTATCGTAAGGGCTCAGTTCTGCTGAATCGCTAACGTTATAGTGGCAGCAGCTTGTGTGATGAGGCTGATGGAAACGTTAGGAACTGCTCCATTGCTCACCATAACAACACGTTAACATCAATATTACATGTGTTACAAACATACGTTATCTCGAGTACACTGGACCAATAAACGATGCTTCAATTGTATTCGAATACGCCAGCATCTAATACCGGTGCGAAATAACAATTTGAGAATCGTTCACGGTTAGTGATCCTCCCGAGCTGAAGTAGTGGAGTGACTGACCCGCCGGCTCGACACCATTTCAGCCGCATACTCGAAGGCGGAGCATTTGACTGCTCGGTTACCGAGCGACGGCTACTCGAAGAAACCGACAGAAATAATGTCGGGCTTGTAAAGAGAGAGACGCGCGTGAAGTATTCGCTGCTGACGAAATGTTCACGAAAAGGACAGGATCTCGTCAGAACTTGACGTCGTGACGGAGGTGTGAGATAAGGGACCAGTTACTGGCACAGCAGCAGGCACAGGACCACGTGACTACCTTACTGCTGCTGCTGCACAGCCACGGCATTCGAACCTCTCATGACAAGCTGCTGCACACATCCCAAGAATTCCTGCCGTTCCCACAATGACTTCAGTCCCGCCAAGTCCCAATGAGACAAATTTTCTGTGAAATTCTCCATTTGTCCGCGAGATCTTAAGTGCTAATGCCGTAAAATTGATAGTTCCGTCGTGATCAGTAGAGTCGCAAATTGCACGCTTCTTTAAGTAAAAAATGAGAGGTCTGCCCGCAGAATTTATCGGGTGCTGTTATCGATCTGAGCATCACTGATTGAGGGTTGGCCCGGGACCGTGACTGGGGCCATTTGCCCCCTTGGGTCCGCCATATTGGGGGGCAGCAGGGGCCTCGTATGAGGGGGGGATTTGCATGAAGCATTGGCCTAGTTGCTATTTGCATGGCCCCATGTGGGCCCCTGTTTGTGCTATGTACACCAAAGAGTGTGCATGTAACATAAGCACACTGTGCCTACAAAACCGCATTAATATAACAGACACTGTAAAAAAAAATCTCTAATTTACAAGGAGAGAACTCTATGGATGTTACTGAGAGAATTCCTGATACTGAAGAATTTCCGTATTTTCACTTAGGCCAGCGACTATTTCTATGCTCAATTTACGTGGCAGTAGATGGCAGGTCTCTATATATTAACTGTCATCTACTTGATATACAGGGGAGGGGGCTGGATCTCGTTTGCAATTTCATTGTCTTCTTTTGAAAATAAATATTGTTTATGTTGAACTTACGATTCAGGAGATACGATAGTCAGCCCAGTAGGAATGAGTGATAAAACTCGTAAATTAAGTGCAAATTGACAATCATAGTAGCAGAGATGTTGTTTAATAATACTTACTAATTTAACCTCGCAATGTCCTTTTCCTGATCAGAAAACAGGCGTTCATTCAAGTGGAAGATATTGTGAATCATTTATAGAGTCTCTGTAGATTACAGCACTCGTCCCCCACCAGATATACACATCACTATATTACTGACATGTTTACTGAAGTACCAATCAGTTATAAATGAGTAATAATACACAAAAATCAATTATACTGAGCTTAAAGACAGCACCGGCACGCATAAGCAGTTATTGCGTTGATACAGTCGTCGGAGCAGCACGTAATAGTGCGTGCTGTTACGGTGCTTATACTGCCAGCTCCACTTCCGCCAGGCATGTCGGAGACTTTTTTTCAGGAGTGCTACGAAAACGACGGAAAATCGCGTAAATCTTTCGAAATTTTCTTGGCATTTTTTTATGCCATCCATTTTTCCGTAAATTTTGCGGATTTTTTTTGCAGTGTTTTTCTGCTGGAACAGAGAGAGGAAATGTTCCGATCAATTAAGTGACAGTCTCATTAGTGCGACATTAAGGCCCAGGCGTTGGGGCAATGCAGCGCTACCGTGGTAACTGCACGGACTATCGCCTCCTCAGGAACACCTAATACTAAAATCGCAATAGATGCAACCACTTGGACAACTAATGGACGGATGTTTAGGTTACCCGGCGATCGTGTTGAGGCCTCGTGAAAATCGGCAGCTTAGCCATGGCAACATGAACGGTGCACAAGCTGAAGGTCCGTGTATAAGTTGTGCGTGCGACTACATGTTTTAGCCCCGGTATTAGTTCACAACGAACGCACTGCTTTTAACTTTTGTATTGGAAGTTGCAGCCATCACAACAAAAGTGCGCGCGCAGTAAGGTATTGTTAAGAGCAGCTATCGTTACACAAACTGTAGCTGTATATTGGCTGACTTAATTGAAGCCTTAGGCATCATTTTTTAAATGCCGGATTCACTCGTGGCAGGGCACGGGCAGACGTGCCTGTGTCGAGACAACACGCGTCTCAGTGCGTAAGATTCGTTCGCTACGCTCGATCGCAAGCAGGAGCTAGACAGCTCGCGTACGCGTTCAGGAAAGACTTGTTTCAAAACCAGAGCCTTTTTTTTCGCGGGCCTACGGGGGACGGCCGGCTGTCACCCAACTACGCGACCTGGGAATTACCATCAGAAATAATCTACATCACAGTCATCAAATTGACAAGGGTGTGAGAAGGGCGAGCAGAGTACTGAGTGAGATTCATTACCTACACGAATGACGTAAAATCATAAGGTGCGTCACGAACTTCGATAAATAGCGTATTTTGGAGTTTGCATAACAGCATTATTGTTGCTCAACTGATACCAGTAACTCGGAATGTACTCAGACGAAATGGGAATAGTACCTCAATTGACCGGGTAATCTTCCTGTTGACCACGTATATAAAGCTCCTTTATTTTTTTTTCGGACTCTATAGCGACAGAAATTGACCGAAGAAAGATTGGTTCCTGAATTAATTTCAAAGTTCCACTCGGAATTTTATAAAGTTTATTTTAAACTCAACTCCATGGTTCCACGAAAAGGTTCCTTTAATAAGTAAACGTGCTGACGCTTTTCCTTCGAAGTAAATGCCAGTCACTTCCTTGTACTTCCTTTAGTCACAATAGTATTATTGTCTACCAATTTCGTTGTTTGTAACACTTCATGAATCATGGATAGAGTAACTTAAGCTGCTTCTGCATATGTGCGTACCTGATGTTGCAGGCCCTTCAGGCAAGCATAAATTGAGGGACCAACTAGTCTTTCGCAGCATATTGCCTCCTGAAGCCTTCCTGCCAGGAGTCCCTGCAGCTGTACATAGCTAGTCTTTCATCTTGTGCGCACCGAGCTCATTCTCTCAAGCTCTTCACAAAAGACTGTTTATTGATCAAATGTACCAAGAGATCTACGAGTTCATTACTGATTGCAATATAACTACAAACTCCTACAAGTGTGATCACTTGTCAGAACCCTATCACCAGTGTTGTGCCCTACCCGAAAGACCCATACTGACTGGGATATCTCGTTGGTTGCAATATTGCATTGCCGCCGTTCTACAATATCAAAAGCTCTACCGACATACTGTCACCCGTAGTCGTATGTACAGCTTATTACGTGCACACTGCAACTACGAGTGCATTTCTACATCATACATAGCGCGTGTTGCAGCCCACGCGCATTTAGGCAGGCTAAAATGACGATAGGCAGACCGACGCGCACATATACTTACGCGATACCATGGAATGTAGAAGATGCAGCCTCAAACTTTCCTACTGAAATTCTATACTTAGCCGATATTTAGCCAGTAGGAATAGCAACATTGCATGGCTCGGTACCGACATTACTGATAGTTCTGAAAATCTAGCTTGCTCCATCAATTATCTCTATTTGGATTCACTCTGAAACTTGAGGTGCAAAGCAGCATTTTTATTTATTAGGGTTGTAATAGCATTTTCCTGAAGAGCCATAAATATGGGATGTTTTAGAATTTCATGGAGTGAGGCATTTGCTGCTGCTGTTTGAATAAAAGTGAAATCACGTTGCCTGCTGCTGCCTGACAAGTATGAAATAAACTTTTTTCAAAGCTGCTTCTAAATACACAGGAAGAACATTGACTGCGTGACTTGCGCATACAACAAGACTGACAAACGGATGCAGAAATGAAACTCTGGAACGTCGTTCTGCAACGCTTTCTGAAAGCCGCAGCTTTTCCCGTCACTGAGGAGCAATTGCCATTTCCAAATCAATCATATCAGCAATTGGAAAGGTTTTCTCATTCAGCAATGATTTCACAGCATCGTACAAGGCTGCAGTTCGACCATCTTCAACAATAGCACGATCCAAGAGAGCATCTGCAGCATCTTGTTTCTCCGAGTCAGAATACCGAACAACTGCCGCCACAACTTCCTTGACAGAAATATCTGCGCTCTCACGTATAACCCAATCGGAAATTTATAGGCATCTATTGGCCGCCTATGGAAAATAGTGAAAAGTATCCGATAACATCGGATAAATACCTATTATATTCCGATTGGGAATGACAGAAAACCTTTACTGCTAGTAGATTTCAGACACTTCGCCCTTCTCGCCAAACACAATTCCATCTTGAAACAAGTATACATCTGAAAGTTTCATTCGTCCCATTGCTGCAAGTATTTCATATAGTATTCTGGGATGATAGTTCGTAATATCTTTCTTCTTGATGGCTGCAAAGAAACACTCAAAAACAGTTGTATTCAAATCATTCAGCAGAGCAACTGACCAACCGAGCTTCTTAATTCATTGGCAAGAGGCGCTTTCAGCATGGAGGTCTAATTGGCGCAAATATGCCAAACCTGGCAACTCTGAGTCATCCAGAAGTAAAAAATCCGAGATTTTGAATAATTTTTAGAATAAACAACAAGAACCCAAGACGTGACTTAAAAATCCAAGATCTTGGGGAAAACCCCAAGTTTTTGGCAGCCCTTCAGAACAGCAGCAGCGTACTGCTCCGGCCATACCTGCACAGCACTGCTCCGGCCATACCTGCACAGCACTGCTCCGGCCATACCTGCACAGCACTGCTCCGGCCATACCTGCACAGCACTGCTCCGGCTATAGCTGCACAACACTGCTCCGGCCATACCTACACCCTGCACAGCACCAATGGACCCCAACACTCATACGACAATCACCCAGCAATTGCCAGTTGGGCGCCACCAGACAACTGATAAAGTCGTAATTCCTCAATGAGCGGATGTAGCCGAGCTGAGAGGTGGGTTGCGAGGTGACAAAAACTGCTCAGTGGTGATGAATTGCCCACACCACTCGCTGCTCAAGTGTACACCACTTGTGTCCGTGTGTGCTCCTTACGTACCTACATCCTTCCTGAGTCACTAGCGCTGTGTGGGAGTGACGGTAACTGCGGCAATGCCAGTGCAACTAGTGGTCGCTGTCACTATCTGCACCAAAGCAACTAGTGCACGAAGACACACAGTGTACCATTCAACATACAAAAATCAGAGGAGATGAGTCGCCAATCGATCATTAGACCGCTTCTGCCGGAGCGAATGTTTTAGAGGGAGTACTGCTGCTTCTCCGCTGCTGTTACTGCTTCTCCGCTGCTGCTGCTGCCTCTCCGCTGTTCCTGATCTCATTTGATCTCACCAAAATGGGCCAGTGAACACACGGTGGCGTAGTCCAAGGATACGAGTACATAGAGAACGAAGTTTGCATTATCGTGGGGCGCCAGTCTTACTGTTTATATCATTTTTCCGTGAACGAGCAACGCCCTAAGTCAATAAAGTGCTTGCCACATTTGATCGTAGGTAAAACGGGTAAAAATAATGATGATAATACAAAGCACGTTTATTAAGAACACAATAAGTTCAAAAATACACCTAAAAGTACGTAGTAAATGACGTCATTACCCAGTGTGAGGGGCACAGTCACATAAAAAGGAGGCCGCACAGAGGGAGAATGCAAGGGTACACTCAGCCTATATACGCCTGCAGTACAGTTCGTGTATTTTAAGCACAGTGAGGGAAGCACTGCAAAGCGTGTTGTCCAGTACTCAGCACGCATTCTCTTGAACGGCCAGGTAGTGCACGCCTTGGTGTGCCATGCACTACGAATACTGCAGGTTTCCCCGTGCTGTACGGGCACAGCAAGACAGGCTCCTCCCGTCTGGGCACAGGCCCGGGCGCTGGTTTAGGAAGAACGTTGTGCTCAGTGAACAGCCGGGTGTAGAACAGTAGCGGCTTTTCGGCGAACAGTGTTCGCCCCTCGTGTGAAGGCGTCAGTTGTACTTATGCTGCACTGACAGTGTGGAGCTTGGGGCCCCTGTCGCTGTGTACCACAAGCTGTTCCATACTGTGTACCAGTAATACTTGTACAGTTATTACACGTACAGTGTAGCCCTCTACTGCCGAGGCCACGCTAAGCAGCCGCACGATCAATTTAGGAGTCCATGTTCAGCTTGCACCGCACAGCATCCCTGTCACAGTTCAGTCACAGAAGATAGTTGTACAGTATCAGATGTGCGTGTACGCGCTACACCTTGAAATCTTTAGAAATGTGACGTAAGAATTACGTCACGCCACTGTGAAAATACCAAAGATTCCTGGCTGCAACGGTGGCGTGACGCATTTGTGACGTCACAATATTGGAAATTTAAGGGCGTAGCGATTACACTCAAATGGACACAACTATGTTCAGTAAATGAACTGTGGTCCCGATACACGGTGTATAAGTCGGTAGTCGAGATACCTCTGGAACGTACTCAATTAGTTGATTGTGAGCATAAGCTGAGCATAAGATCGTATAGTTTAGCCCAGCGAAACACAAACTGCAGCGCTCTCGGGGTTGAACTCACTGAATGTCTGAAGACAAAGTCCACTTCAGAAGGTCTTTGCTGGAGGAGAAGACTTGCAGTAAATGAGTTGTGCATTGAAATGCAAACACTTATCGGAAAATAACTAAGGTTCTGGAGTATATTCGCTGTACATGGCTTAAACTAAGCACTGTGCAGTAATAAAAAAGACTTGTGCAGCACCACAGGTCAGCCGAGTGGCACAAGTAAAAATGTATTCAATCTTTTTCAGGTTGTGGCGCACTGGAAATGCGATCTCTCCAGGACCAAATTCCATCAATTCTACCCACAGCAGCAGTCGCTGGTTCAAAATTCTCAGAATTCGGAAAATCAGTTGTAATCATGTCGAACATAGGAAATATATAAATTATACGACAGAAAACAGTGACGTACAGACAGTAGGAAATATCGCCTAACTTGATTGAGAAACCGCTGCTAACAAGCATAATATTAGCTGTGGAGTAAAAGACCGGTATATGCGTACTAAATGAAATATTCTAGTACCTATTACATATTCATCTTATATATACAGACAAACAAATATCGGTGTCTCTGGTATATATGAAGGTACTCCTCGGCATATCCGAAGGTGCGGCAGAGAGCCCGAGCGAGCCACTCGAGACTCTGAACACTCTGAACAGTTACGCCTGTGTAACAACTAAACAACTGTTGGCGCTCACTGCTCTTCAGTGCAGAACCATGATCCTGATGGCCAGCTCGATTTCCAAATATATCACTGAGTCTATGAACTCATCAGCTCATCCCGTGTCGAACTATAGGGTTACTTCTGCGTTGCAGCGAAATTTGCTGCTCGTCCAACAAACCCAACGTTTACTTCCAAACTTTGGGGGAGGAGAAAGGAGACACACGCTTGGCAAGAGAACGAGTTTCCTCATTTCCGCATCCCAATGCGTTGCTGTGTCCATCACCAAAACACACAAGTGCAAAGAATTTGGAATTATAATTCCCACCGAAATCGAACTAACGACGCTTGCAGAGCAAGATCACTTGGCGGCTAACATTTTGCTACTTTTTTTCAGTAAACTCGAAGCTGTGACGGGTCAACTAAACACCGAGACGAACAGCTGAGGAAACTCGTTCTTTCGACTGGCGTGTGTCACCCCCTTTGTTGAATTTTAGCTGCACGCTTGCATGGTTGCGCTTACCACTGGAGGAGCTCAATAGATTAGATAAGAGAGGCGGCAGTAGATGAACCAATAAGCTGCCAAGCCATTCACGCTACCGTACCTGTGCTACAGACTTTTAATTACCATCCGCGAGCGAAGTAAGAGCGGTGGTAATGTTTTCGTTGAAGATTGGAGCAAATATACATTTGTTTGTCTGTCCACCCAAAAAGAGGCAGCAGGAGTTGAGCAATGTTGATATTTTTTGCAGGGAGTCAGGTGAGTTGACCTAGATATGAAAAACCAAAAAACTCTAGAGTTAGCTGGCCATCAAGAATGACGACGTTGAATTTGTCCCCGTCGCAGGTGATGGCCTTACGCCGCGAGGAGTTCTAGTTGTAAAATGCTTCGCAAGGATCTACGAGCTCCACACCCGTCACGAAAACTGAAATTTTCGAAGTTTAACTTTACTCATGTAATTTTTCACTCGTCGTCTTATTCCATCAAGCTGTGCAGATCATACTTCACGTGGTGACTGCTGGTATTTTCACTTGCTGCTTCTACGACTCGTAAGGAAACTATACGCACCCATCGGCTGAACGTTGGCATCGTTCAGCAGGTAACAAGGTTTGGGCGCTGAGGCTGGGGGTTGGTCTAGTCAGTTGAATGGTGCCTAATAATACTAAATTACTATTGCAAATGTAAAGAGCAGGAAAGGATTAGTTATAACGCGGTCAGGACTTCCATCAGCTCGTAGTTGTAGTAGCATTCTTCTGGTTTAACTACCGCTACCATCCGTCAGAACTCTCAACACATGCCTGGGCAGAGAGAGATTGTTGGAGCCGCAGCAGCACCTCTCTGTGCAGTACTACACCGCTGCAGATCATTACAAGGTTTTTGTCAGTTGAAGGCAGAGCGATATTACAGATAAGCGAGATAATGGCTCGCATTAAGGACCGAAGAGCTTGACATTAGCCCGACCTGCCTGCAGCCACTGCCTAAGTACGGAAGCTGCCGATGGTATCTGCTGCAGGAGGCCGTGGCTGCCCTGGGTAAGAGGGTACTTCGGGGGCCATCCATCACCTCTGCCGTGGTCAGCAGGAGCTGTGGAGTCTTGGGAGACGTTCTTGTTTTTGTGGACGTGCTTGTGGTGGTCGGGAGGGTGGCCTGGCAGATGGTGGTGTGGGTCCTGGTGTGGAATGTGGACGTGCTCGTGGTGGTCGGGAGTGTGGCCTGGCAGCTGGTGGTGTGGACCCTGTGTGGAGCGTGGACGTGCTTATGGTGGCCTGGCAGCTGGTGGTGTGGGTCCTGGTGTGGAATGTGGACGTGCTCGTGGTGGCCGTTAGTGTGGCTTGGCAGCTGGTGGTGTTGTCCTTGCGTGGAGTGTGGACGTGCTTATGGAGGTCTGGCTGGTGGTGGTGTGGTCCTTGCGTGGAGTGTGGACGTGCTTATGGAGGTCTGGCTGCTGGTGGTGTGGTCCTTGCGTGGAGTGTGGACGTGCTTATGGAGGTCTGGCTGCAGGTGGTGTGGTCCTTGCGTGGAGTGTGGACGTGCTTATGGAGGTCTGGCTGTTGGTGGTGTGGTCCTTGCGTTGAGTGTGGACGTGCTTATGGAGGTCTGGCTGCTGGTGGTGTGGTCCTTGCGTGGAGTGTGGACGTGCTTATGGAGGTCTGGCTGGTGGTGGTGTGGTCCTTGCGTGGAGTGTGGACGTGCTTATGGAGGTCTGACTGCTGGTGGTGTGGTCCTTGCGTGGAGTGTAGACGTGCGTATGGAGGTCTGGCTGCTGGTGGTGTAGTCCTTGCGTGGAGTGTGGACTTGCTTATGGAGGTCTGGCTGCTGGTGGTGTGGTCCTTGCGTGGAGTGTGGACGTGCTTATGGAAGTCTGGCTGCTGGTGGTGTGGTACTTGCGTGGAGTGTAGACGTGCTTATGGAGGTCTGGCTGCTGGTGGTGTAGTCCTTGCGTGGAGTGTGGACGTGCTTATGGAGGTCTGGCTGCTAGTGGTGTGAGTCCGTCCCCCAATATAAAGGTAAATATCTTACAGGAACACATGCTGTAACCAATCAATTCTTCTGCGTATTCAGGGAGAACAGACGCCAACGTGAGTACCAAACCAGGGACCGATCTTTAGTGTCTTAGCAGCTCCAGTGCAAGCAACACGCGGTCTATAGTCCCACATTCGTGGGGACCCACATGGGACGTGCAAGAGCCTACAGTCCTAGCTACTGTGGGGACCTACACGGGATGTGCAGGTCCTGCAGTCCCACAGCTGTGGGGACCCATTCGGGTAGTGCAAGGGTCCATACTCCCAACTACTGTGAAGATCAATGCTGGATGTATAAGGCCCCACAGTCCCACATCTTTAGGGACCCACAAGAGAAATGCAGAAACCCACAGTCCCAACTACTGTGGGGACCCACGCGGGATGTGCAGGGCCCCACAGTCCCACAACCGTAGGGACCCACAAGGGTGGCACAAGGCCCATCAGTCCCCACAAGAGCCCCACAAGTGTAGCGTGCGGAGAGTCATGGAGCGATCATCAATATCAGTTTAGCAAAGCAAGTTAGCGTGTACCGCAGCTGCTAAGTATAATTCTCACAAGTTATCGGAGTCCATTTAAAAGGCGTTAATCTGTTAGTATGATATAGTGCAATCGTCGCTCTGATGAATGTGATAAATTGGCTGGGGGTTACACGCACCTACAAGATTACATGCTCGGCCACCTCCCTGCGTGCTAACAGACCCAATTTGCTCGCAGACCTGTAATTGCTACCAATATGCTGGCGCTAAATTGCACCACTTGCGCCGATATATGAGCCATAATGACGTGTTGCAAAAGAAAGCTTATATGACTCTATATCTTGGGCGATAGCTGCAGCCAGGCCTGTCAAGCGCTGTCCAGGTTCCTGGGGAGATAACTTTATTGGGAAAAGAGGAGGTCTCTTAATATACTTTTCCATTTCTTCTCTATGATTTTGCCCTCAGATAGAATCTTTATTGGAGGATGAAGGGCCGCTAACGTG
>LQNS02278083.1:8961190-8977361 GCA_001587735.2 Parhyale hawaiensis | reverse complement strand
TGAAACAAAAATCTTCCTTCTTCCATTGAAAAGACAAATATCAATTGGCCGGAGTCTTTTTGTCTCGAGGCAAATGACGCAGAAAGTAAACACGATGATCTGTGAAATTTCTGAAGATAAAACGCGTAATGTATTTAGGAGGAGAATTTCAGCATCTGGCAGAAAAGTTGGCCGTTTTTGTTACGTCAGACAAAGCGAAGACTTCAGGAAGACGCGCGCCGGAATCAGAAAGCTTTGTGGACATCGAGCGGAAGCCGAGGATTGGGCAGCGAGATAAAAAGTGTAGGCCTATATTGGCTCCTTCTGCAGGTCTCGGCCTCACTCCCCAGCTGTGTCCTGCAAAAGGGAAAGAGTCAAAGTCAAAACTGCGAAGCTCGACACATGTGCTGTTCTGTCCTTATACCACCACTGACCGAAACCTTCTCAGAGCTCTCAATGACAAGGCATCATTAGTATGACAAATCTACCAATTTACGCTACTCTTACAATGAAGGTATATATATAACTCACATAAATTACTGGCTAGGACTAAGTTATGATTGAAATTATTTTTTGCTTAAAAGAGCAATTTCAGATTGAGCGTAGACTCTAGTGCTCTTCAGTTCTTGTACTGAGAATTCAGGGTTGCTCTTTTTCCGTGACTGAGTGCTCCTTGTCACGTCCCAGTTGGGGCCCGTCACTAACTCCCTTAGGACTTGCGTCCCACGGTCACATCTGTCCCTCAGTACTGTCCCACAAATTGTCCCTCTGTACCACGGGCTGCAAATTAATGGCTTCAACGGCTTACCTGTAACAGAACTATTTGAGAGAGATGTCAAAATTTGCCTGCGAAACAACTGCCAGAAACTCAAACAAAAAGCTCGAAGAACTACTAACCCAGCAGTTCTTTCGCTATTTCATAGTTAATATCAGAAATAAGTTCCCTTCCGAAGCGGTAAGTGCAGACAGTCAATACAGTTAACAATCGTCTTGACAAACATTGGGAGCAACACCTTCCACAACTAGGAACTCTTGCTCCAGAAACCACAAACTCATAACGGCCAAAGATTCAGAGGTCCCCCTAATCCATTAGTTTTCATGTCCCCACCTGCTTAATGGCTCTGAGATCCCCGAAGTCTGCAGCAAATAATCATGGTCGTACGATCAACTTCTTGGCAGTGCTTAGTCTCTTCTTCTATTCATTTTCAGATGTTTAAGTGGTTTTCACATGATGGTAGTAGCTCATAGAGGGCCTGAATGTAAGAATCTGCTACTATCTGGGAATGGGTCCATTTGTCCGTCTACTGCCGGCTGTCTAATTCATCTAAATTGCCTCTCAGTACCCCGGGCACACCGACCCCTCCATTGTGTCCCTCAAATTGTCCCACAGTAAGCCGGGCCACACCTGTACCTCTGTGTCGTGCCACACAGAAAGTGTCACACTGTACCACTCCACACACACACACACATCTACACTCACACACTCATACTCCATAGAGTCAAAGGATTCCAGCATGTGTCAGAGCCAACACGGCCTGTCTTGTGTTGTCCTCCCCGCAACTAATGATGTTTGAACTCCAGTCGAGTGTTTACACTGCTCTCCACCCTCCTCAGGGGCTTGAGCCTTCCCTCCTCCTCCTCCTTCTTCTTCTCGGAGGCCTCCTGCTGCCCTTCACCCCGACCTCTTCACCTCTCTCCCTTTCGCACCCTCCCTTCACCAGAAACGAGAGCCTTCATATCCTAACAGCAGCTCCTTAATCCCTTCCTTCCTCCCTCCCTTCGGCCTATCCGATAGTCTGCTCTTGTTACGCGTTACTGTCCCGACACTTCATATCAGCGACAATTGTTGCTCTGCATACAAGTCTCGGAGCCGCCGGATCGACTAGGCGTATGCAATAGTTCCGTAGGTAGATTTCTTATGATGAGACCCACTCGCGCGTCAAGTTCTGCTGCAGTGTTGCGGCGCGCTGCTGCTGCATGGTGCGGTGTTGCGGCGCACTGCAGCAGCTGCTGCATGGTGCTGTGTTGCGGCGCGCTGCTGCTGCTGCTGCATGGTGCGGTGTTGCGGCGCGCTGCAGCAGCTGCTGCATGGTGCGGTGTTGCGGCGCACTGCAGCAGCTGCTGCATGGTGCTGTGTTGCGGCGCGCTGCAGCTGCTGCAGGGAGGACATGAACTTCATATGACCAGCAGGAGTCACGCCCAAATAGTTCCGAACTATTTAATGGGCTTGAAACTGTAACCATCGTAGATGAATATTCTTTGTTTTTCCCTGTGTTATTCTGTAGAGGTTTTAGTAAACCATGTTTGTTTGTTGCAGTTTCAATAAAATATTATTATATTATTATTTTATTTTCTTGAGATGGCATTATTTTAAATACTGAAGAATACGATGAGAAGCACAATTTGAAAATCGGTTACCCACGACGCGTTTCGCCGTAGGCGAAACGCGAGGTACGGCGAAACGCGTCGTGGGTAACGAAATTTAGCATGCCTGGCAGCCTCGCGCGCACCACAGCAGACCATGTTCTCTGAACACTCTCGTATTCTGTATCTCCCATTTACGCTACATTTTCTAACAAACTCCATCACTCATCTTAGCTCAGCCAGAGATCTTCGTCAATCCCTGTCCCTCTCCTGCCAGAAGGTCCGCGTTGTGCTGCTCATGGTACAATGACGTCATCACGACGTGCGATGGCGTAAGTGCGAGGTCATAATTGCCGCAAAGATATCTTCCACTTTCGTCAAAGCTCGCGAGGTAATATTACTTCACTCCATCCTTATCCTCCCCAATGGTGCTCTGTTTTTAACTTGGGGGGGGGGGCTGTTCGCCTCCTTTGAGTGAAATTATCTCATCACTGTCGAGAAGGTTTGTGAGAAATTTCAGTCTTGAGGGTTCGATTTGCTACTTCTGATGGAGGTTCAGGTGTTGAACGCAAATGGATCACGCCTGGGACCGTCTCAAAGGTTTCACCTGGAACGTGATTAAAAATGGTGAATCGGAGGCTGAAGACTGCAATTTCGGAGACGTTAATGCTAATCAAATTAGAATATACAGCTAAAAGTGACCTAATGAGAGCATGTTTTAATATCCTTCCTTGTATTGCGGTAGCGGAAGTTATGGACCTCCTGCAGACAGTCGTGCTGCCTGACATAAACGGCAGCGGGTGTAGCCTAGCTGCCTCTACTGAATGTTTTCGTGCTGACAGATGTTGTTCTATGTCGTGGTGGTGGTGGTGTGGAGACAGTTGCTTGTCTCCAGTCTACAGTACACTTGCTTGTCTCCAGTCCACAGTACAGGCACAAGTCCCAAGTCTACAGTACACGTGAAGTCTAAGTCCTTGGTAACTTGCTTGTCCCCAGTCCTCATGCAGTAAACTTGGCTGTCCCCAGTCCTAATGCAGTAAACTTGGCTGTCCCCAGTCCTAATGCAGTAAACTTGGCTGTCCCCAGTCCTAATGCAGTAAACTTGGCTGTCCCCAATAGACTGTAAATTTGCCTTTCCCAGTCCTCAGTAAACTTGCCTGCCCCCAGTCCTCAGTAAACTTGCCTGCCCCCAGTCCTCAGTAAACTTGCCTGTCCCCAGTCCTCAGTAAATTTGACTACCTCCAGTCCACTGCACACTTCACTGCCCCAGTCCGCAACAGCTGGCAAGGGTCAGATGAGGACACTTAAGTGTCAGGTTCAAGAGCGGCGTGGGTGTCACAGCGAGCACCGGGCCCTTCCCCTCCCTCTGGAACCACCCCCCCCCCAAACAGACAGTCATCAGCTCATTCCTAGAAATTTCCAAAGAAAAACATTTGAGTTTCCCTTCCTTTTAGTCGCTAAGCAACACCAGCATCGCCCTTGCGATACGAAAAATCTCGTGCGGCATAATTATGTCATTATAGAGTCTTTTTGATTGCTGGTTTGATTGGTTGGGATCTTCGTCCCGCTGTGAAATATTAGATAATAAAAAAAATTCAACAACAAAGATTCGCCGCCCTTCTAAATTTAGCTAAGTACTAACTTGCAAACTTCGCTAAGAACTGCGGCAGTTACACAGGAGGTAGATTAAGTTCCGGGCAGTAGCTATAAAGGCTATAACTATTAGCTAGGAAATTTCAATCAATGCACTTTAATTAAAAAATTACGAAAATCTACAATAAATAAAGTTATTTGCCAGCAGTTAATCTCGGTTTTGCTCATAGGATACACTCACCCGCCTGCCAACTGGTTGCGTTGTTTTCATGCGGGTGTCACACGCAAGCCAACCGAACGAATTTGCGAGTTTCGACTACCGAATGGACGTCAAAAAACCTGCGCACGCCCGCTTTTGCGCACAATTTCAGGATGGAGCAGGTAACATTTGCGCCCGCGATCAGTTGGTGATATGCTCGAAATTTTGTAAACAAACACCAGTGCTGAAATCTATGCCACTTTATTCGCTCGCGTAGCCGCGACAGCTTTATTTCAGATGTTTCACTATAAACTTCGGCTTCATGTTAATTGTGAAGCTAATAAGTTGCGTCTATGATATTATTCTGCATGTTAGATTTGTTTCTATTGCGATGTTCAGCCTATAGCCGTACGTGGAAACGTCGTTTATTTGAACGGAGCTCGACGTCTGTTGACCGGACCAGTGTCACGTGTGAACAGGTAAGTGAGGTTTTCCTCAAAATATTTCGTGCATTCGCCAGAGTTTCCTCAGCATTTGGCCAGCGTGTGTACAAGCCTTTATAGCTTCTCTTTCAATTTTTGTAGCTGTCGAACACAGAATATTTTTCTAACGTCAGCAGGCAACGTCCCAGAAGCACTGTGGCCTGTCATACCAGGACTAGTCTGTCGTCGTGACACATATGGGCGTTACAGTCAGTATTTCGAGTGGTCAAACGTCTGTCTTATACTGACTGTCCGTGAATAACAATATATCAGTGAACTGTGTGCTCACTCCCTGCGCTCAACTTGGTCTAGTGTCGCTGGTGAGCATTTAGCAGAGACTAGTTACCGACAGCTTCCAACTTAAGCAGACATCTGGTGGTAAACTAATCATAGCTAGTACACAACAGAGACTACCTGGACAGCGCTGATGTCCAGTCCTCTGTACGAGAGAGGCTCTCTGTGGCAGGCCTGAAGGACCAGCACGTCCAGCTCAGCAAGATGGATCATCCAGCAGAGCCGGGCATCCATTTTCTGGAGTTAGACCAGGGCGATCTTCTAATTACAATCCCAATACTTGCTCAGGGCGGACCCCCCTCAAGTGGAAGTCTGTAATGAAGGAGACGGGAGGAAAATGTCGGCGAGAGGGCAGCAGCGAACTGTCACCGACAGATACCCACCAATGGCAGCCATGTTTGCTTAGCTCTCCGACCATCTCCGCACTGCCCCACTGCTGTTGACACATCCGAGGCTTAACTCCTGAGCCGCGAGTCTGCGATTTGCAAGGCAAATGCTGGCCAGCAGAGCTGCCTTTATAGACCTACGCTCTCCAGCTCTGATTATTTTATGCCTAAGCTTGGTTTCAGCGTCCGCACGGTGCTGACTTGTGTGCTGAGTGAGCGGTGGTGGAGAGCTGACCGTTGGCAGATATGTTGGTTAACGTACGCCGCGGTGTTTGACGTTCAGCTGTTTGCGCTCCCACTGCGCTTGCTTCTTGCTTTTACCTCCCCCAGCAACCTCTCGCTCGATCCGCGGCTGCAGCGCAACACAGTCTTACTTTCCAACGACACAAAGTCACCTCAGGGGTGGTGCCATTGCGGCCCTATTTGGTCTTCTGCAACCTAGAGAGAGATTAGCCTTGTCTGAAGTAAAAGGAGGCTACCTTCTGTAATTAATTCCTCTGTTCTGGGTGACATTTGTGTTGCGCAGGTAACCCTGAGGTTGTGATTACAACACGCCTCTATACTTCAGTGTTACACGTACAGCTCTATGTTACACGCATGGAAGACTGAGTTTCGTAGCTCCTTCGGACGCCAGAGTACAAATCGGGACCGCTGCTGCGTACGACGTTCAACAGAATTAGCATATCTCACGTTCATTTTCAATTAACATTCCTCACATTCATTTCAGTTAACATTTCTCACTCTGAAATTCAATTAAAATTTCTCACTTTCATTTTCAGGTGTTGAGAGAGATAAAGACGGCGTATTTAGGTAATTGCATATTTTCCTTCTCAGTTTCTTTTTCGCTTTGTATAACTTCGATCGAGTATAGTAGCCAGTTGTAATAATTTCACTATAAGCTATTTCGGGAATCTTTCAAATGCAGTCGGTCTGTATCTACGTATCACGGACACAACGAATTAGTCGAACGCGGTGAAGTGGAAACACAGGACAAAAGACTATCGTCTGCAGCGGGCTTTAGCTGATCACCCCAGTCGTCACACCTCAGCACACGAGGCAGGAAGTTCAGCTGTAGTATTACTTGATAGGAACAAGACTCTGTATTATCATCACTATACGGCGCTCCTCCTCAGCGATGCAAGGCAACACTTGTTATGCTATTGCATCTCATTTTGTCAATAGGCTTCACATTAGCAGCGACAGGCGCTTCAGTATTTATAGCTTATTATAGAAGCAATGAGTCTGTCACCTCAACGAGCGATGACGGTATAAAGAGGGACCTGATGGTGAAGACCGTCCCGTAAACAGCCTCCTCACTCATGTGCAGACACGGTAGTCTCCTCAGCGCTGTACACAAACACCACAACACAATAATGATTATATCATTCCCGTGCCTCATCATGTCCCACGCTCGATACCGAAAAGATAACAACATTTGTCAACTACAGTGATTGCTGTCGATAGGCTGTGGGCCGCCGACTGTACTCAGACGGCGTCTCAAGGCAGACAACTGAACGCGTTGTTTCAAAGTAGCGTCCTAATCCGTGTTATGTCTCAATTAAGCCTCTCTTTCTTACTTCCAATTAATTTCACGTTTGAACAGGTCCTGAAACTTTCATGGGACCACGCTGCTAAGAAAAATGACGGCTAACATTTTATTAATCGCTTGGTAGGCCGTCAGTTTATGTATACAGGGTTATGGTAAAGCATCCTGGTGCTGAGTTAAACGAACCTTCCAGTTGGCTGTGGGGTGGACCCGCCTCGACAGAGGAACTGGCAGCTGTTCAGCACCTCACACTCTACACCGATACAGTACAAAAACAGCTAATTAAACGTAGCATCGACTCGGTTATTGTTAAATGTGTACTTTACTAGCCGTTATTTACACCAATTTAATGAATCTTAAATGGATTTTATGAAGGCAAAAGTCCATTCAATCACGCAAGTGGAAGAACGAACCATCAATGTAGGCGAAGTTCAGGGGAGAACCGTCGGTTCGGCAAAGTCTCCTCATTTTACCCCAGTACCACAAGTGCACGCCGTGCTGTAGAGCAGAACCCTGAGCTCCAGCACAGCATTACCCCCGCCCTGCTCAGGCACCGTTCAGTATCCACAGATGGTGAGCAGTTTCTCTTTTGCCACCGATATATTGTGGTATTGACTAGCAGTTGAGCCCCGGACAGTTAGTTGCCTCCATTGCATGTTGAGTTATGGAGGAATTACAGCTCTCAATGGCTTGGTTATGAACCCTCCCCCCTCCCCGCGGCGGGGTGTCGGTCAGGGCTAACACCCCCGGTCCGCTGACTGATGTTCCACCATACACAC
Organism: Parhyale hawaiensis; assembly: GCA_001587735.2. NCBI lineage: Eukaryota > Metazoa > Arthropoda > Malacostraca > Amphipoda > Hyalidae > Parhyale > Parhyale hawaiensis. The sequence goes on along the minus strand of LQNS02278083.1, from coordinate 8,969,739 downwards.
GCTGCCGGCCCTACACAGCCTAACTCTCTGCGCTGTTGACACGCTGCGTTTGAACTTCCTACTCAACTTTTGAGGATAATTTAACTCATTTGTCTCCCATTGACTGGTAACAATGGACAAGAAACAAACGTACGACTCAAAGCAAGTTATATATTGACGATGGGTTCCGAATCAGGGCGTACCAACGGCCGCGAGCGGCTCACAGGTGACATGAAATGAGTCATTTATTGACAGTTGCTTTTGTTCAGTACCTCCACGACTTCAACTTCACCTCTGGAGTATGGAAACTTTTATACATATGGATCCACTTTTTATGCTCCAGGTATGTATAATATGTAGCTTACCTGAGTGTATGTGTCGGGTTAGGTACGGATAGGTTAGGTACAGCTAGTAAGACCAGGGGCTGACCGACATTATAGGAACACCCATTATACCTAACCTCTGGTGAGTTAGATGTTATACCTGCGAAATTGTATCAAATACCGCAGCAAACTGACAGCAACACATGCTCCAGTTTAAGAAAATCTCCTGCTATCGCCTATCTTTTCCTCCTGGAGCGACTATACCGGTATATTTTGTACTCTTACGTGTTCAATTATCAACATGGCGATTATTCGTGATTGTTTAAAGAGTTCGGATACATGAAAGTGTTACAGCCATTGTAGAACACGGCATTGCGCTCCTTAGCATTGACGATTTCAACGTGTATATTGGTCAGGAAATTTAACTTATAAATATAGAGCAAAGAAATATGTCTTAGCCTAAGCGTCGAAGAGAAAAAATGTGGTCATGACTATAAAATTCAAAGTACATTAAAAATAAAACTATCTCTATAGAGATGCACAGTTAGCAAAGAAGTCCTGAAATCATTGCTCTGTCCAGCACCGAGAGGCCAGGCGCAGCACTGCGACGGATCCTAATTTCACTCTCAGCACGGACTGCTTTTCCTGCTCTTCACACTACCGCAGTTCTTCAATATGCTAGAATTAAGGCTAAAGAAAGCCTCGTTGCGGGTATCCACTGTGCCACTCTATACAAGATAATAAATGACTAAAAAAAATTGCTGGATCTAAGAAGATTCACAGACTGTTTCTGCCGATCCCTTGCACATTGCGAACTGTTCACAAACCCTCTCCTTGGATCGCCACGAGCAATTTTGTTTTGTTTATGGTGCCGAAGTTAGTAAGAAAATATTAATTAAAGTTATGGCTCTAAGACTGCTGACAAACACTGAGAGAAGTTTTGGAGTCTTTTGAGGCACTGAAATGTATCAAAATTACACGTACATATTACTGTCCCAAAATCGCAGTACGCGAGTTCACTTTAAACATGATATAAGTGCATCATTAGGACACGCCTTAAGTAACTCTAATTTAATTATAAATTGTAATCATTATAATCATATATAATCTTGCATTTAGTAGATACACCTAACGAGGTATAATTATTACAGTAAGTTTTTTTTACCACTCAACGAGTGACCCCTACAGTACGTGCTTTAATTCTAGAATTTGGAAGATCAGATATTGAAGAAAAAAGGAGAAGCCAGCGCTTTGAGAAGCCGAGAATCGAAGTTAGCCGGGGAGAGATTTTTCATGCCTCCGCAGCACGGTGTTCATGTCCTGTTTTGCTCACCACCTGCTCGTATCGTCAAAATTTTAGAATAATTGAGGCAGAATGAAATCGACCTTAGGTGTACCCTCTGGATGCGAGATTAAGAATGATCTTTATTATTATTATTATTATCATAATAGTAATGTTACTTAAAGTGTGTCATGATGTTGCATATATACGGTCTCATGATGCACTCGACGCGTTGATGATACACTTACGTGCTGCGATCTTGGGACGAGTCAATGATATACCAACATGCATCAAAAACTGGTCACAGTTGTCCAACTGGGGAGATATGCAAAACTTTAAATTACAATAGTGATCAGCATGGTATATATGAAACTGCGTCTCGCTTCGCACTTGCAACTAAAGTACGAAGCTTTTTCACTTTATTTTTGGAGAAATCAGTTTTTTGGCCGGAGTGTCACGGTTGTCACCGCGCATGAATCACCTGCGAGTGTCCAACTTCTCCTCTATGAAACACCTATGTACATCCAATTTTTATCATTGTATATATACACAGAATTTTGAGTCAGATAGTGTAGGGCGAGCTGTGAAGCGTGGTGAGTAAAAGGAAAGTATATGAATACTTTGCTAGACATGAGTGATAGTGTACTAGTTAGATATATAAGATATTTGAAATGGAAGAGGAGACTTGCTACAGTTTCTTACCTGCTGCCGCACACGTACGCGGTTCGAGCTCGGCTAAGTAAGCTTACCTATAGTGGGTCGGAGGTACGAGGCTGTGGCTGCAACGGAAGAATTGCCACACACACAAAACATGTAGGCACATTACGCAGCGCTGCTTCCGTTCTCTAACGATGTTATCATCGATCAGTTGAGAAGGTGAGATATGATCCAATTTAGGCCGCATTCAGCTCAGACAGCGCTGAAGGGGAGGCACCTCAGCTCATCTGATAACGTCAGCAGCTGATGCGTTCTGGGGGCGTGTGGGTGATTGAGACATTGCTGGACTGCCTTGCCTGACTTCCGACCTGCTGACAAGCGACTGAGATATTGCTGGACTGCCTTGACTGACCTCCGACCTGCTGACAAGCGACTGAGATATTGCTGGACTGCCTTGACTGACCTCCGACCTGCTGACAAGCGACTGAGATATTGCTGGACTGCCTTGACTGACCTCCGACCTGCTGACTAGCTACTGAGACATCGCTGGGCTACCTTGACCGACCTCGGACCTGCTGACGAGATACTGAGACATCGCTAGACTGCCTTGACTGACCTCCGACAGTGATGGGTCAAAATACTAATTACTGCGAATGTATTTAAATACTTTAGTAAAAGTATTATCTATTTTTATTTGACGCCCTTAAATGCAGGAATTCAGCCATATTAAAAGTTATTATGGATTGATCGTATAAAAAGCTGTTTAACTTCTAGCCCACGTTTTGGAAACAAAATCGTAAGTTGCACTACTGTAGAGATAAAAAAAAGTACACTGTGCTTCAGAAGCGTTTCCATCTTGGCACCCCTTGGATGCGTCCGATTCGGTCATCAGACTCGATTAAGCCAAGTGCACTGGACTTCCCTTGTCTGGAAATGCCGACAGGAACTTTGGCTTCGTCACTTCGAATCGTATTCCAGGTACTAGAAGCAGCCCGATCATATTCAGCCGACCGAAAGCTCCATTTTACGGAGTAAGTCTCTGTTCCTGGGGTGTCTCAGGTAACTGATCAAGAGTCAGCGTCCTAAACGTAGCTCAACGAGTCGAAGCCAGAGCCCCTGTCTGAGGATTCGAACAAGTTAAGCCTCAAGGGTTTAATTTCGCTGCCCAAGCAACTGCATCTTAAGTTTATTTTTACATCAGAGAATTGAGTGAGAACTGCTTCCGCTTCGTGGTTATATTGGAGACGTAGAAAAGGTCCTTATCCAGATGAGTGAATTGTAGGCACAGGAGAAATACGCGGTATGCATCATAACATCATTACTGTACAGTTTATATAGCAGTTTGTGCGACTTCTTGAGTGTTCTTAGCTGGGTCAATACATCATTATTGTACACTATGTTATTTTGTGTCGAGATTTCCTCGTGTGCTGCATCCACCAACAACAGCAAGTCATTCAACTTGAATACTTTCCATGGGTATCTACGCTGCCGACTGTCTCGCTGTGTATTGGGATAACGCTCTGAGATGAGAGTCCGCACATAATTGAGCGTGCAGCTGTATGGTGTGGTCTCGGCACGAGACGCAGCTGCAACTGTTGTATCGTAGCCAAGTTGCTAAAGTGAACATTTTCGTTTCAATTTGCCCTCTGCGTAAAATTTTGGCAGTTTGGGACTGCCTGGACAGCAGGCTTCGAATGAAGAAATTTCCACCCAGAGACGTAGAATTTAATGATGAGCGTTTCACTCTGTATCTCCACCAGGTGTTTCGATGTCGCTCAGGAACATATGTAGTAGTCGTCCTCGAGACACAATAACTTAATAAAAATATAATATCGCAATAAAGATAGTTAAGGGGAAATGAAAAGTATACGACAGCCTTTGTGCTGATCCTTTATTTGTGTTGATCAGGACGTAAAAGAGTTTTAATGTCTTATTTACAGAACTAATAAATGCTGCAGAATCTGCGATGTTCAGCTGTGCTGAATACTGGAAATTTTATGTCTCCAGCAGCAGCCTGGAAGGAGCTCAGGCAAACACTGTCCTTATTGTTTATCACTCTCCGTGTATGGTCCAGCCACTTCATTTGGCCTGCTAAAATATTTACAGTTTGATGTAGCATCGCTCAGAGGGTCATAAAGTTAAGTTTATTAAAGGAATATCAGAATTACAGTGGCGCCACAGCAAGGATTATAACCACCGTTGGCTGTTCCACTTCCTCAATACCCGCGTTTATGGCCACAATGTAGACACTCAAGCCTAACTGCTTCAGTGGCCAGTACACCTGCTAATTCTCTTATTGCTATTTGCTGATCTATTAATTCTGTTTTATGGAGTTAGTTCTCGGCAGCTTCAGAAGTGTGTAGAGCATCGGCGGTGGCGGCTGGTCTGCAGCCATATATGGGACGGTTCTTCTTGAGACCAAATACTTTATATGCAGCACTGCCGTGGCGGCCGTTGCTGGGCGGGACGGTGCGGGCAGTACCGGTTTATGTCGACGATCAATTGCGGTTGTCTTCGGTTCGTCCACTATGATTTAAGCTAATCTGATTAGCCTTACTTCACTCCCAAGAGTTAAATTCTTCTATCACAAACGTATTGGAATTGCGATTAACACCTGAAGCCCGGTCCAAAGTTAGGCACCGAGCGCTCAAGAATGAAGCAGCGGATACGTTAAAGCTCAAGTGATAAACTTATGTTAAGCAAAGTAGCTAGGTCAGCCGCCGCCGCCACACGCTGTAATGCAGTTCTTCTGAAACTGAACCCTTTTTGCTCATACCTGCAATGCTGAAGATTTCCAGAACTTCTGCTCATTTGGAAATCATTTTCATTCCGAAAAACAATTACGCCTTTAATCCTTCATCCACCAAAACTCGACTTCAGAAAATGTGCTGAGGGGACAGAAACGACAGAAGCCGCTCACAGCAAGCCGCGTAGGGTTGGTACCGAGAGAACCATCGTGCATGAAGCCCAGTGCCCACGTAACCACTTTCGTTGTCGCTAGCAGTCTAGAGCCAACTCTACTAATCCGACCGTGTAGTAGAGGCCGTGACTTCAGCATCAGGTCTATGAACTTCGTGCCCTAATTCTTCCTAATATATCAATCTTAGTGGACTTAAATGCTCATATTTAGGATCGATAGTTGAAAGTTGACCTTTACCACTTGCTTTGTTCTAAAAGTTGCAGAGGTCGGCATCTGCGATTATGTTACGATGTTACAGTACGATGGTACGATGGTCATCGCCATCGTTCTTACAATGGCGATGGCAATACCATCGCTCCATCGGCATCGGAACCAAAAATCGCCAATTTTCATCGGCGATGACCTACGATGAAATAACCGTCGGCGATGTCCATCGTAGGGGGTCACAATCGGCGATGGACCATCGCAGTAACGCATTTTAAAAATGTAAACATCTCAGACCACAAACATCGAATAAAAGCAGCATCTCTTATAACCTCGGGCTGTGTGTGATTTTCAAACCAGTAATACTATTCCTAGCTGATAAAAGGGGCGAAATGTAAAGCTCAGGTTATTAATTGATATTGTTTGATCTGGGTAATGTATTAGAATAAACTTTGTAACCCGCTCTTTGTTTTGCTGTTACAAAAAATGAATGTTTCTAACTCGTAAGGCGTTTTTTCTGTAGTTTTAGCCTTATTTCGTCGGCACCGGAAGCACAAACAATGACTATGCCCATCGTATGCCATCGCCGATGTCATGTTCAGCCATTTCATCGGATCATTTCTTCCTCTTAACACCATCGCCGATGGAGAAAATGGCCGTCACCGATTGTTTCGTAGATTTTTGCGATGTTCCATCGTAACATCGTAGTTTTTTCGATGACGATAGTCTACACACCATCGCCATCGTATAATCGGCGATGGCCATCGTGCCAGGCTCTGAAAAACTGCAGTAGCGACTGAGATTTAGGACAATGTTTATACAGTTAAATTATGCGCAAGCTGAAGCCGACCGCAGCTACGTAAACGGATTATGTAGTTGAGTTTCCTCTATATAGGTTGCTAGCTGCACCGAAAGTCGTTACGTGGGCACCGGGCTTTGCTATGTCCAGGGTTGATTAAAGCACTTGCACTAGGAATGCTGTTACCGAAGTAGGAATCTGCACGTATCCGTAATGGCGCCAGGAAATAATTACTTCAAAGAAACCACTGTTTTCTTCACACCTGTCGGTATGTTATCTTGCTGTGAATTTGATGACGTGTTATACTTTTCCTTCGTTCAACTCATTTCAGATGAAATGAAGCTTTGATGTTGTCAGGAAGGGACAAACAATAACAGTGATGCTGCTAAGAGGTTCATTAGACGTCCTCAGTACTTGGATCTAAAATTTCGGTGAGCAAGAAACTTGGTTGACTATTTCTACTCAAGGATCACTATTGCTTTAATTGGCTCCTGCTTAATTTTAAACAAGATTTCTCAAACGCGCATTCAACATGCTGCCTGCATGCTTCAAAACCTATGGCTGTGGTATGCAGAGGCATGTCTGCTCGTTAGTCTTTTCAACGCGTTCACGCATTCAGCGTCAACGTCAAAACAAGTTTCTGTACGCCACAAAAAAGTTATTCAAATGTTAACCCTCAGTCAGTTTTTTTAGCAGTCGCCACTAGGCAAGTTAAGGATATCTTCCCAAATTTGCAGTGCACTAAACTCAGAAAACAGTGGACTTTCCCGCAGTTTCTACGGCCCAGTACCACATTCAGACCAGGGGATAAGTGCCCGTGTTGAAATGGCTCACGTGTAGATCGGCCATTACTTAGCAGCGACACCCTGTGTTTCTTGTTGTCGTGCTCTCGGGGGTATATTCTCGCAGGCGCTTTCCCTGTCAGAATATATACGGGCCTCACTCAGCCAAGGGGTGTCACGAGTGCCTTTACCGCTGGGGATGATGCATTTGGCCCCAGTTCGTACAGAGCAGTTTGGCTTGTAAATCTAGGTTGGTTCTTTATAAGACCCTCTCTGCTTCTTGAAGTAAGCCGCCGAATAGTGGTGAGCCATTCATCCCATAGGACTCTTACCTGTTCCAGTGTAGGGAGCCGCGGAAAAGACCCTCCGCAAGGGTGTTTCTTTCTTCTGCCTTTTTCTCTTGTTTTTTCGTCTCCTTTCTCTGTGCAGCGTGGCTGAGCGAACAGATGCCTTGCGCCTTATTATCCTGCCAGTAGTATAGCGCTGACTACTTTCGAGACCAGTAACACTCATCTGAGCTAGCATTGACTCCGGACCTTCCGGCAGTGAAGAGGAAAAAAAAAACTATAATGACAAACAGTCACGTTGCAACTCAGTATTACTGCTCTAGTAAACCTTCTTCCAGTGCTACTACTATTATACTTTTGTTTTTCTAATTTTTTGGGTGTAATATTTATCACCCGCGAACAAAGTGAGAGAGGTGATAATGTTTTCGTTGAAGATTCAAGTATATATATATATATCTTTGTAATTTTGTATTATATTTGTCTGCCCACCTAAAAAGTGGTCGAAGGAGTTGAGCAATCTGCATAATTTTTTCCAGGACGTTTGGTGGGTTGACCTAGATGTGACCCCATGCCAAAAAACTGGACCTAGCTGGCCATAGAAAATGACGGCATTGAATTTTCTCCACCGCGGTGCATTTGCCTCTACCGCGGTAGATCGTCTAGAGAACGCGGCATTCTATTTTTTCCTATGCTTTTATTGAAGAGCTTATCCATGGAAAGAATGCGGCTGTGCCCTAGCCTCGTTCATCAGAAATGACTTCGTTGAATTTGCCCCTACCGCGGGTGATGGTCTTACGCCACTGAGGCGTTCTAGTTCGATAATCAAATTATGTCCCGTCTTGTCCCCACAGGGCGTGATCCTTCGTGGTTCGTGTTTTCTATACAGGTATACATACAATATATACAGTATATAGGGTATATACAACTCGAGAAAAATAGAAACCGAACTGTAAAATTTACAACAATTAGACATACACAACATGAACGAAATGGATATTTGAACTGTTTGTAATTTTGGGCTTGAAGAAAAAATGCTTATGAATAGAAAAATTTCCGTCATTTTACAATTTATTCAGAATTTCTGAAACAAGGCTAAAAACAGAATAAATATTAATTTTAAAAGAGGTTTCTGTAGTAGCAAAGGCACTTCTCTTTGCTTCTCCTGACTGCTTCACACAGACGCTCACATGATATATTCGCAATCATTCGCAATTTTGTTTCTGAGCGATCGCAGAGAGTGTCTGTTGACGGCGTCTTGAGTGCCTCAGTTGCGGTGGTGTCTGGTGTCCCTCAGGGCAGTGTGCTTGGCCCGCTGT
>LQNS02278083.1:8927928-8951608 GCA_001587735.2 Parhyale hawaiensis | reverse complement strand
TGGTGCGGGGCGTGACCATGAGCACAGCACGGTGTGCTGGTGCGGGGCGTGACCATAAGCATAGTAGAGGGTGCTGGTGCGGGGCGTGACCATAGCATAGTAGAGGGTGCTGGTGCGGGGCGTGACCATAGCATAGTAGAGGGTGCTGGTGCGGGGCGTGACCATGAGCACAGCACGGTGTGCTGGTGCGGGGCGTGACCATGAGCATAGTAGAGGGTGCTGGTGCGGGGCGTGACCATAGCATAGTAGAGGGTGCTGGTGCGGGGCGTGACCATGAGCACAGCACGGTGTGCTGGTGCGGGGCGTGACCATGAGCACAGCACAGTGTGCTGGTGCGGGGTGTGACCATAAGCTTAGTAGAGGGTGCTGGTGCGGGGCGTGACCATGAGCACAGCACGGTGTGCTGGTGCGGGGCGTGACCATAAGCATAGTAGAGGGTGCTGGTGCGGGGCGTGACCATGAGCACAGCACGTTGTGCTAGTGCGGGGCGCGACCATGAGCATAGCACAGGGTGCTGGTGCGGAGCGTGACCATGAGCATAGCACGGGATGCTGGTGCGAGGCGTGACCATGAACACAGCACGGTGTGCTAGTGCGGGGCGTGACCATGAGCAAAGCACGGGGTGCTGGTGCTAGGCTCGACCATGAGCACAACACGGGGTGCTGGTGCTAGGCTCGACCATGAGCACAACACGGGGTGCTGGTGCTAGGCTCGACCATGAGCACAACACGGGGTGCTGGTGCTAGGCGTGACCATGAGCATAGCACAGGGTGCTGGTGCGGGGCGTGACCATGAGCATAGCAAAGGGTGCTGGTGCGAGGCGTGACCATGAGCAAAGCACGGTGTGCTAGTGCGGGGCGTGACCATGAGCATAGCACAGGGTGCTGGTGCGGGGCGTGACCATGAGCAAAGCACGGGGTGCTGGTGCTAGGTGTGACCATGAGCACAACGCGGAGTATTTGTCGCTATCGCGGTAGTCCAGAATCAACCGCCTTGAGTGCCGGCAGTTCAGCTACCTGTACCATGAGTTATCTCTCTCTGAGAACGGACCAGATGGCCGTCCGTGTGTTGCCAGGGATTCAATCTAATGTCTAAGCGTCATCGGACGATGTCCAGGCGATGTTGTTCACCTCACACCGCGTAAAATCACGATGTTTGTTTTTTTCTGTTGAGTTGCGCTTGGGCAAAAGCGTGAAAAGCTCTTGGCTTTAGAAAACATACACGAGCCATGTTGCTAATTGTGTAAAACAAAGCTATATTGTACTGATGGACATCAGAGGTGGAAGTCATTTGGAGCTTTACTCAAAATACATCTCGGTGCTGAAATTTTTTTGGAAACTTTACTGCCGGAAATTCTTCCGCCTTTTGCAGGCCCAAGAATTGTAGCCTTGCCAACGTCGCTCTGGGTCGTCATGAGAGGAGTCAAGACTTGCTGTGGTTAAACAAGCAGAGGTTGTCAAATATAAATGCAGTCGTGCAGCTTGATGCGGCGCCTATAGGCCACCAAAGTCGCAAGTTCGCTGGCTGTAAAGTCTTCAGTAAATGGCGTACAGCCTCTTCAGCAAAGGGCGTAGGGCCGCTGGCCGTAAAGTCTTCTAAAAAGACCTCATGCCTGATCGTGACTCAGTCAGAAAAGGAGACGAAAGAGGCAAATTCGTGTGGCCGTCGTAAGGTTTTTACGGACTGCACGCTTCAAGATTTGATTGTGTTCCAATGAAGTTCATTCGTCAGAGTTTAATCGAAATTCTGATGGTTTCGTGGCAATTTTGTGATCTTTCGAAAACGAGGAAACCGCGCTCAGCTGCCGCACTACCGCGGAGAGATCGATGTGCTCGGCGTGCCTGGATACACACATAGAACTGCACCTATATATGTACCGTGCGTGCAATTCAGGTGCGCTCACCTACGCCGTGCTAGAAATTGCAGCAGCTTTCCGCCACAGTTTACACACTGGCGTCCGTGCAGCTATGGATAATTTGTAGAGCTCGCCACTGTTCAATATTCAGGCCGCAGCCTCTCATTTAGTTTTCATCGGAAAATCATTCATCAGTCGAGGTATGAGAAGAACTTTGTTGTGTGGGAGGGGGAACACGCGTTAGGTGTGTCGTACACGTGACACGTGTGCCGTGTATTGCATCGGCAGGACTGTTGTGACTGGCCTCCAGTAGCGGCCAATCTCTTAAATATAACTTGTTTCCCTCAGTAACTGTGTCAGGGCTGTCTTCCGACAGCAGTCATAGATCGTTTATGATCCATTGTTCTCATAAGCTTAGTAGCACCGTCATCAATGTATTCCAGGATCGGTTGAAGATCGTACATGAAGTTACGCTATCAGTGATGACCTCCGACAGCAGGTCGTACATCGTATATGATCCGCTGTTCCTATATGTAGCAATGCCGTGACTGTGTCTGTTCAACGTAAATATACGTACCTTCGTTCAGCCGCCGTCCTGACTGTCCTGGGGCAGCAGCAACGGCCCGCGACGCTCGGACGTATCCTGCTGAGGCGCCAATATCTCGCCGTACTTACAACAAATGCTCCCGAGGCACGAAGATAATAGGCTTTAGACAATGCATCACGGCCACAACAGAAGACTGGGCGGCAGGTATAGTGGGTGAGAGCGCTACAGATCACGCGCCGTCGGTCATGCCTGGCACACAAGACAGAGAGAGAGAGAGTGAGGGAGAGAGAGAGAGAGAGAGAGAGGGAGAAGGAGAGGCTCAGATGAAGCGACGTCCCAGGCCATATTGAGCACTTCCCATGGACTGCGCAATGCTTCATTGTTCGACCTGCCACCGCCTGATGCTTGCTCTCCGCTCCAATTATTGACATTGGCGCCCGACCAAAGTTCGTCACGGCACTTTTGCTCGCGGTACGGCGGCGGGCGACCCTTCAGGACCGTAAGTTAGGGGCGAAAGTTGTGGTCGCCTGAGCTGGCGCTGCTTAGGCCCCCCCGGGCCTGCTCCGTGCGATTTGCCGCGGCTGATCAGACAATGGAAAACATATCTCCTTTCAGAGCGCCATGCTAGAGTAGTTCTTCCTTTGCCCAACGGAAGAACACAACCGAACGAATCAATCTTTTGTGTCTGTTCAATTGGACGGTGAAAGGAACACTTAAGAAGCGCACATTTGCTGCTGTGGCGCGAACTTCGCATGTAGGGCGGTCGTACGATAAGCGCTCCGTATCTCCAGCGTCCAGGGCGAGTACATTGCTATTATTATTGTTTTTATTAATAACATTATATAATTAAATTACTTTGAATTATTATTATTGGTGGCGACTGCGCCCAACTGGGCCTGAAAATACCTCAGTACTCAAAACAATACCCAGTAGGCACTTTGGTGCATGACTTCACACGCCCACCAAGTCTGGCCTCTTCTTCTTGAAATGAAAGTAGCACAACAAACCTCTTTTAATATCAAGAAGTAGTCTTCAGAATTGGAAGCTGGTGTGTGTTATATTTCTTTGTGAAACTCTTGATTTTACACGTTGCCTCTCTTGAAAACGATAAATTATCTAATGTAAAAGCACGGGACTTGCGGTGATAGGGAGAGAGGGCACTTACCCTAGAAGGGTTCAGCTAGGTGTCGCTCACATGAGGGCAATCATCAGATGTCTCTTCGTGCTGTCCCCTCGAAGTAAATGAAGCCTAAAAATTAGCTGGACAAGTGTTGGGTGAGAATTTCATCTGTTATAGAGAAGAGTGGAAAGTTTAGAGGCGTTACTGGAATTCTGAAGTTAGAAGAAGAGTTCTCTTTGCTTTTGCTAATCGTTGGAGTTCGTTTAGTTGCATGGCTGAGCTAACTGAACTAAACGCTATTGGATAACAGAAATTAGGGAGGACTTGAAGGTTCACAATACAAAATTTGCTGGATTGTCATTTAAGAGGAACACCAGACAGACTGGCGGTCAGCAGTTATGAGCACTGTGGAGATAATTCGCTACAGGCTCTTTCTTTGGTCGCTAACTGCGGTACCACAGATGACAACCAGTATCGTGACTCCACACGCGTGAGGCGATGTGAGCAACGTCCCCTGGACGTCGTCCAAAGACTCTCAAAGTATTGGACAAAAATAAGAAGGCCAGTTAACGCGCAGCTGGCGTGCAGAACACCAACTTCTGGTTTCTTCGCCTGCACTTGGCGCCGTCGCTTCTCGAATGTAATCATTTTATTGTTTGATATTTTTTATCTTTTAATTTTATAGAATTTAACTTTTTCGTCATTGACATTTTTTTCTCTGCATTACTTATTTTGTGGAGGTTGCAGCCCTCCGATGGCGTCACATATTGAAATTATACATAAGCGCACCATTACTTCATCAAGCCATAACCCTGAGACTTGTTCGGTTTGGTCGATGGTCCTTGCCGGTGCTGGTAATACCCTTAATTGCGACGTAAAGTAGGGAGCTGTGGTTGTTCGTGGTAACGAAGTGCAGCAACTGTTCAGTTCCTGTTCCCTATAGCTGTGATTCCCATGAAATCGTGGATAGCTGCTGACAGTAGTGTTACCATAATTAGGAGTTCTAATATCGAAATAATTGAACTATTGGAAAAATTATATATAGATAGCCTGGTATGGATATCTTCAGCAGTCCCATGTTATTAGCCTCGGAGCATCACAGGCGGAGACCTTAACGGTGTCTTAGATCGCCCAAAAATCAGCCGCAATGGCTTTAGAAGGCGGCGGCCGTAACACGCTGAGAACCTGAGATTTAAATTTCCTCGTGCTTTGGACCGACTCAGCTTGTCTCCAGACAAACTACCAACAGCAGGGAGTCCTGAATAGGAGTAACCTCTCGATTTCAGGGGAGTTTAGAACCTTTCGGTGAAGCGACGCCAATCGCATAGAGTATCCTAACGGACCTATGACCTTCTCAGCTACCCCTGCTTCTGTGTACCTCATGACCTCCTTACTAACGCAGTGCACCGCAGTGTGATCTGTGTACCTCATGATAATCGTACTAACGCAGTACAGTGCAGTGTGCAGTACTGCACTCCATGTTTGCACAACTGGACGGCACAAGAGCACGATACTAACATTGTCTGATCATACGCAACAATGGCTGGCACTAATGATATGACTGCTGCGGTTAGACACTTTAATTGCATTCGTGAACTGCTCCGGAGCTCAAGTAATGCTTAGCATTAGCTGCAGTTCGCACCATTAGTTCGTGTGGTCTTGTAACTCACTAAAAGTCAGTGATTTACTTTAATATGCCACTCAGAAACAATGTTGTCTTAACGTAAATTAGTGTATTCGTTGAGCAGTGATGGATGCGAAGCAACTGTTTGGGTTAGGGCTGCCTGTGTCAGTTAACGTAGAGCTTTCTTAGTGTTATTTGCTGATGTACGTGTAGTATGTATATGAAACTAAGCCTTACCTGCAGCTCTGCACGCGCGGTACGTTGGTCAATAGAACACTTGCAGCGGTAGATACGAATCTGATAAATTATTATTGGAACAATTTTGGTTTATCGAGAGAGCTGAAGCTGTGGTAATAACCCTCAGGTGCTTATGTACCCAGAGGGATACAGCCCGCACACGCCAGAAGAGAACTGCTGCTGTTGTTGCTGCAGCTGCTGCAGCCAATCCTGCGTCTAAGGTGTCCAGTTCCCTGCACAGACTGACGGCATTAGACCCGTGTTGCTGCCTCATTCACTTAGAGTGATTGCGCTTCACAGATTGCGACCCTCGGGAGCTCCGTCTTACCCGAAGGGGATGCGATCTGCTGAGCTCCGGAGCAACTGCGTCGCAGCACCAAAAGCCCAAATGTGTGGAAGACAGCATAGCTTACTGCCAGCCCTGTTGGTTTGCTGCCAGCACCAGCACGGCTTACTACCAGCTCCAGCATGCTTACTGCCAGTACTAGTACAGCTTGCTGCCAGCTCCAGCACTGTTTGCTACTTTTCAAATTTTGTTTAGGTGTCAATTTCAATATATTCTTTACATAGGAATTTTTTAACAGAACACAAGACTGACTGATACAATCGCGCTCTGCTCAAAGACGCGCTATAAGGGTCCTGTTGAGGGTAACATACTACAAATAAGGGTAGACTTCAGTGGTTGTAGCCACTCAATGTACAGTTCACAGGGAGCGATGCAATGATATTATGGCTTCAATGTAGTCTTTCACACTCTTTTACAAACCTCCTCGCTGAGCTCGAGTCCCACGCGCAATCCCTAACACTCCAGTTATCTTCCAGGGCAGCTGTCCAGACTCTGGCGTGGCAGCAGTGGAACGTTCTGTCCCACGAACTATCCGAAAATTATAAGTAATTATTCGATGTGTACGAGTACATTATAAGCAGCATCGGAAGATATTACGGTAATGACTTGTAGTTTCCCATTGACCACTACGCCGTCCCTACTGCCTCACACATTTGGCTGTGCTCTGCCTGTCTTAGTCTTCATTGACTAATAATAATAATTGGCTTAGCTGTCTTTTTCGATGTAAAACCGATGGGTTACAGGTCAATTCGGACCTCTGGACAACTCAGACCCTCCCAACTCAGACCCTCCCAACTCAGACCCTTTCAACTCAGACCCACCCAGCTCAGACCCTCCCAACTCAGACCCTTTCAACTCAGACCCACCCAGCTCAGACCCTCCCAACTCAGACCCCCCACTCAGACCCCACCGACTCAGGCCCACCCAACTCAGACCCCGGCTAACCCAGACCCCGGCCACTTCAGACCCCCGGACAACTAAACGGTCTACCAGCAGAACTCTAGTGTTGGCCGAGATGATCCCTCTTACGGCTCCGGAATACATAAGTTTGCTTTAAGTGTGAGAACCATGCGGTCGAGGTGCAAAGATGGATCTAATCAAGCTGTACAAAGGCAGTATATTATTGATACTTCCTAAGTTATACAACTCATTGCATCACTGGGTTACTGCCCGATCAGAATATGATAGGCAAGCAGCCGATAGTATCCGGTCCTCTCTCCCAGAGACATCCTCCACAATATTTTGCCTAAAATTTTCCTAAATTGGGTGAGTCCATGGGTGAATTACGAAATTCAATCATGACTATCGCGTTATGGCCCTAATAACCCTACCTTTTCCCTCGCTGCTTTTTGTTCTTTCTGTTAATACTGCTCGGGGCTGTGTACTGTACACACTACCTATCGCTGCACAGCTGCGGTGTAGATACACCGGCACATGGACTGTACGTGGTAGATAAGGCAACACCTGCAGATCATGGCATATATATGAGGTCAGTGCTAAGCTTAATGTTTTTCGTGTAGTCCCAGTATATACACACACCTGCTGCAATATGTAAATAGCTATAATTTTGGAATAATGTTGCTCTGATATATATTGGCCCGATATATATCGTTCTTAATGATCGGAATTGAACATGTAAACTATTCAGAGTTGGGGTAATAACTTCCTTGTCTAAATTACAGTAACTTTTGGCGTTCTTTACACTTGAAATAAACTTACGTGCATTTATAGAACGCATTTACTATTAGGTTCCAGCCAACCACAGTAGGTGAGAATAAATATTTTGAAGCTCTTGCTAAATGTATAAAATTTCCTCATGGTCCCCTGCTGTACTTGCGCACGCATTCATTCGTTGTTCAAGTAAAAAGGCATTCACTAATTCCATTCTTCAATTCCCTAGCAACATTTGGGGCCGCCATGGCGCCGCCCAGAAGCTAAATTGAGGTCTTAGCTTCTGTGACGACCTTGATTGTTTGTCGGCTCGTCACAATACTGGCCAATATATCAGCATAGTACAACAGTCAACGAAAATAAAAAGGACAGTTCGGCTTACTTTACTGTAAAAGTAACTTATTTACCGCTTCTGAGGTGGGCAGAGTTAGTCAGCGTTGTGCAATTTTACAGTAAGTGAGGAGAGTGAGGCACACTCGTCCATTATCTGACGAGGCTATGTCTGCTGGCAGCTGTTTAATTACAAAATTAGAGCATTCTGAGAGCGCATGCCTCCGCCAAGTTAAGCAACGTTAACGAAAAATTCAAACTGGTTCTAAAACTATAATTTATTTTTATCAGCACCAAAATTTGTTCATTTGTGCATTTTCACAGCAATAATAGCTCCTGTAATTTTCTGGAAGATCCGTTCATAACTTTTCGACTAATGTTGCTGACAAACATTATGACAAACATTATTCAAACACACAAACAGATCAGTCGATCATCACAAAAATTTGATCATTTACTCTTCGTTACTTACTTAAGAACTCATAAAATTTCATACAAAATTCGTTCACAATTTTTTGAGTTATTTTGCTAAAAACTTAAAAAATTAAAAAAAAAGAGGCAAACAGACGAGGAAACACGGGGCGGTCAAACGGATCTTCACCAGCAGTTAATCATCTGTTACTCCTAACACGCCTAACAATCCCTGTAAATTTCGTAAAGATCCGCCCATGACTTTTTGAGTTATCTCGGTGACAGATGAACAGACCGGACTAACAAACAAACAGATATCCAGACAAACTCGACAAAAACATAATCTCCTGGGCGGAGGTAATGAAGAGAAAAAGGCATGTCTGACGTCACTAGAGACATATGTCTGAGAGCTCGGCTAATGGTTGGGACCCACGTACGTTTCGTTAAGCTAATAGTGCGATGAGTGAAATGAAAGTCCAGTGTGTTGCCTGGCTGCAGCAAATAACCTATTATGAACGTGTGCCTGTAAAGTGTAATGGAAGGAAACTTGTTACCTCTACCAAGGAGTTTTTTTTTTCGTCGAGTTTGTCTCTTTGTCTGCTGTCTGTAGTCAATATATAACTGAAAATGTTGTGGAAGAATCTTTACGAAATTTACAGGAATTGTTAGGTATGTCAGTTAGAACAAATTAACTCTTGATTAAGATCCGTTCATCCGTGTGTTTAACTGTTTGTGGGTCTGCCTGTTTCTTTTTTCTGAACACCATTGCTCAAAAAAATATAGGCCTATTTTTATGAAACTTACATGAGTTGTTAGATATATAGGTATTTTACGTAGAGTGAATGAACATATTTTTGTGAAGATCTGTCTATTTGTTTGTTTGTCTTTGTGTTTGATTTTATGCATGTTAACAAAATATATCAAAAAGTTATGAACAGATCTTTATGAAATTTGCCGTAATTGTTAGTAATATTGATAGCTATACATAAATGATTAAAATTTGCGATGATTTGTTGGTCTGTTTATGTGTTTGACTAATTTTTGTCAAATGTTTGTTAGCAGCATAACTAGAAAAGTTATGAGCTGACCTTTAGAAAAATTACTGTCAAAAGGGAAAAGTGATTAGGTGGGAAGGACATCATAGTTTCAGAACCAATTTGAATGCTTCGTTACCGTTGCATTGCTTGACGAAGGTATGCGCTCTCAGAATGCCCTAGCTTTTTTTAATTAATTTGAGTTTTCAAATGCGTGCTCTGCGGGCGGCTATTTACGGTAAAATGCCGAATTGCGACGCTAGCAGAAACTGTAGCGATATTTAGTAACAGGATCCGTTTTTGCAAGAGGTGTAAAAGATTAACCGTTTTAATTATGGTGAAGGTATTGATATGGGGGACTTGGTATTACAGTTACTGTAGGTCGGTATCAAGCACCCAAGGGTCCCTATTGTCCCTATTGCCGCAGTTCCGGCTGACGAGGTTAGTTTTGTAAAGTTAGGTAGGCTCTCAATACTTCCCCTTCTGTTTCGGGAGATGGGCCTCTAATCAAGGTGCACTGGGCCGACCTATTCCCACTAGACTTCTACCTTGTATTTCGTTTCCGTCCTCTGTGCGGCGTAGCTGAGCGAAAGCGTTCAGCCGTGCCCGGGGGTTGGAGATGCACAACTTGCGCCTTTTTCCTGTCTGCAGCGCACTGACCAGTAAGAATCTGAGACCTACCGGCAGAAAAACCGAGACAAAACTCATTGATAATTTGAAACGAGACGTACTTCGCGCCCTAGGCGCACGAACCTGTATTAACCCACCGGAATAGTTCGGCGCGATGTAGACATTGTGTCCCTGATGCCGCGAGTGCTAATAATATTTTGTACTACTGCTTCTGTCACTGAAGGTGGGTATTTTTTCATGGCGCCCTTCTTCCCCAACCGCCCCAAAACCAAGAGCCCCACGCAATTATCATCCTTGATATTTTTCCACTGTTTACGTCTTCACAGATTGCTGGGCTGTGGACGAGTTAGCTGGGAACTTCTCACACAGCACGCGGTGTGCCACGTACTTGCACGTGAATCACCGCATTCTACTGCAAATTATATTAATCGTCGTGCAATATCATTTACCGGTCAAAATGACTCACATCTGTGCTAACTGAGAGAAATATTTAACCGTTTATAGCCTAAAAAGACCACACAGGTCAAGGAAGTAAACGCAGGAGCTCAACCGGAAGGCTGCTAACTTGACGGTAAACATTTATTGCATTTTTAGATGATTTATTTACAGCGTATTTTTGACACAGCCCGCTCTTGCGTAAACGGAAGCGTGGCTGTAGTGGGATCAAAGCGCGTGTTTGTCTGCAAATATTCTGTTCTAGGGGGTTGCATGTGTTCAAGATTACTCTAGTTTTACAGAGGAGCTAGTAAATCAGATGGTAAACAGTGAGGTTAAATGTAGTTCAACTAGTGAACCCAATCACTTCACTTGAAGTAATGTTTTTTTTTTCAACTTCATTCCCGATGTAACACTGAAAAGCTCCTTAGTGTGCCTATTTTTTTGCACACTTCATGGCTTTTGATATTATTTATATAGGGGTAATAGGACATCACTGAAGCGCCACCGCGTGAGACTTCGCTTCTACGTCCACACGCCCCCGCACCGTTGCGCCAGTAAAGGGTTTGTGGACTTAGAAGAGTTTTTAGACTTGCTGAATTTGATGACGAGATGGAAGAATAAAATGCAGTGAAACTATTATTTTAGAAATTAAATCTCCTGAAAGGTTCACGGGTGCCTTAGTACTGACTAGAACAGCTCTATATACACACACAGGCTAGAGGCACACAGAGCTGGTCGGCAGCTCCATACGTCTGTTGGTGTATCGCTACGCATGTCTCGCTGCAGCTGTTTAGCTGGTGGGTCAGACATTGCAGTCTTCAGTTGGATACATGCAACGACAAACTGATGCTGTGTCCAGACGAGGAGGATATTGTAACTGTGCGCCCGTGAGATATCTGAGGCAGCAAGTCGGTAGTGTCTGCTGTAGTGCGCAGCAGTGGAACATGTGAGGAATGTGTCGCGTAGCCTCCGTAGAGTTTTCGCTGTCCGCTATAATAACAAAGAAAGTACCTTTTCCGTTTTTATTTATCCCACGAGTCTGCTGAGCTCCTCAGGCGAGAGATTGCGGTGCTCTCAGGTCTCGGTGTCTCCGTGATAGCGTTGGAAGGAAATTAATAACGTAGCTGGGCGCCACACTGCAGCCTTTTTGTTTTTGAAGTTTTGCGGCCAGTCTGGTCAGTCGCATGTCCTCAGGCTGGAGATTTTCAGGAGTGAATTGCACCCATTTTAGCTCAAAAAGTCCTATATGTACCAAGAAACAGAGGAGAAAATACAAAGCCTTATACGGTCTTTTGAAAAACCAAATGTCACGAGTGCGGTAACTGAAGGGCCGACAATCGTTAAGCCCGCGTTGAGCAGGTCAGCAGCACGGGCCGTAAGACCTCCTACGTCTGTTGATGGTCGAGCAAAGTTAAAGTTGAGAATTTGATGCGGTGGAGCCTCACTAGTTCCGGAAATTAGATTTTCGTATCAGTGACGGTTCCGTAATATATTTTTGTCTATCAGTTCTGGTCTGGCATCTGTAGCAGCTGTTCCCACCTTACAGCAACTGTTGTAAGTTCTTCTGTGCATAAGTTAAAAAGTGATCATGACCCTCAACTACTGTTCTGCGTCCATCTATGCCAGACAGAAGTTCAACATGGGACTTCTCACAACTATTAAATCGCTTAGTATTATAAAGGTATAAAACTGTTTATTTGTTGGACTTCAATTGGATTTACCTGTCCGGGGGGGAGGGGTAGAGTTACAGGTCCTAGTCTGCACCATACTTCTAGCGGTTCATTCCCGGATATAAAAACATTAACCCTCGTGTTCTTATATGCTGCTCCACTGCCTGCACACGCGTTCTGAGTTTGATTCACTGAATCTGAGAAAATATCTGGCAGTAAACTTAGCGAGCTCGAACAGACATACAAACTGTTCATTGAGACGCTTCCTGGAATCCATTCACTAATTGAGACCACAAATTCAACAGCAGAAGGCCATTGATGGGAGATAACACCACTTGAGATTCTTGCTAATTAATTTTGTGCCCAAAAAAGCACTAGTCCTGTCATTGCTGATATTGAAGAATTTGTATGCCTTGCAGTTAACCCTCTCTCTCTCTCACAGCGCAATGTTCGTACAACATTGCAGTTAGCGCTAGACCTACGCGATAGCCAGATTAATTCTTGACAGGAAGGGTTGAGGAATTCCTTGCAGCACCACGAGCTGTTTATTTTTTGTTTGAGGTCGCCGTGTCCATTAGTAAACCTTTTATTTAAGCTTGAGCAGGCAGTCGTAGGCCTACACGTGATTTCGAGCTGCTAAGTGTATAGCGCAGCCTGTGGTTGTTTTACTAATGAAATGGCGTGCAACAAACGCCGATGTGTTCGTCGGTGTGTGTGTGTCTGCATCGCTATATGTTTGTTTTATTCCTTCGCTTCTCGGTTTATGTATCTCGTCACTTGTTTGTATATATATATTCGTTTATTCACCTGAATAGTTTGTGTGACACAATGGAGACAATAGATATATATATATATATATACATGCGGAAGGTGGAGGGTGCTTCGTACTATTTCTAGAACATCTGCTATTGCAGTCGTGACTGTTGGATTTGTCGCCATTCGTTTTGTAGACTGGCAGCGCTCTGGACATATTCATAATTGATACTGGCATGGTCCCTTACATGTACTGGTATACTGGTACCGATAGTCATATATGCATCTGGAGTTTTGCTTTGCAGGTGGAAACCTATCATAGCACAACCTATATTGCCCTGACATCCATCTAGCCCTAAACAGACACCGCCCCCGAGGCCCGGTCACACACTAGGCACTGTTGCCAATGCATCCCTTCTTCCGCTTCGCCACACTGGTTTATGTTTTTGCTGAGTTTGTCTCTTTGTCTGTCAGTCACCAAAATAACTCAAAGAGATATGGACAGATCTTTACGAAATTTACAGGAATTGTTAGTCATCTTAGTAGTAAGAGATGGTATTGACTTCTGGAGAAGGTCCGTTCAACTGCTTGTTTGTCTGCTTCTTTTATCTTAGTTCCATAACTCAAAACGTTATGGACGGATTTCTACGAAATTAACATGAGATAGGTACATTACGAAGAGTAAATGACCATATTTCTGCGATTATCTGGTTGTTCGTTTGTTTGCATCGGTGTTTGATTTTATTTTTGTCAGCAAAATAACTCAAACGCTATAAGCGAATGTTCATGATATTTACAGGACTTAGTAGAAATATGAAAAGACATATATTATCAAATTTTTGGTGATGATGAGTTGGTCTGTTTTTGTGTTTGACTAATTTTTGTCACAATGTTTGTTAACAGCATAACTCAGAAAGTTAAAAACGAATCAACAAAATTACAGAACCTGTTATTACTCTCAGAGGCACAAATGATTAGATTTTGGTGCTCAAGCACCAGTTGAACTTTTCGTCACGCTGCCATACTTGGAGGAGATATTCGCTCTCAGAGTGCTAGTTATGCAAGTGGCCTACTGTGTGGCGCGTCCCAGCGGTTGACCCGACCTGAGTGCAGCGCCACAGTAGACTATATATACTCAGCAGTGACCCGCAGCGGCTGTAGTCCATGTCAAAGCGGCCTATCGGGTAGTCCTGTAAGGCTTTCTGTTCTTCAGCTGTGGAGGTTCTTCGAGTCACTCACTTTGAGAAAGATTATATAATCCAATTAACGGTACCTTGTCCAAAACTATAATTAGGAACAAGTTCCCCATGCTAATCGTATATAGATTGTGCATACGTTAAGGCTCGAGCTGATCACTTGAAGATCATTCCCAACTGGTGAATCCAACACTCAAAATTGAAGTTCCAGACAAGGTACAGCTAATCGAATTAGAATATTTAGATCTAAATGGCTACTTGGGACACACCTGCTGCAGCTACTACACCTGTAATTCCCCGCCACCAGACCGTACGCAGGCCGCCCAGGTACTCCACCTCGGCTGCACCGCGCCACGCCCGACGGGAGGCGTCTGTGTGCGGTAGGTCAAATGGTCAATAAAAGTCCACAGAACTGCTTCATTTATTCGTATTCACAAGTTATTACTAGAAAATCACTATACAGACTGGAGCGTACGACCCCCTGCTAGAAGAGATACATATACAGTACGTACGGTACGTGTACGTTCAAAGTCACGCCATTACTGATACAGCGCTCGTACACCACCGCAGCGTGTCACATACGGAGCACATACGACCGAATAATTTTATTACATTTCATAAATAACATAAATATTTCCTCCCTTCATGTGCTTCTATCGAACAACTTGCTTGACAAAGCGCGCATTCGCATAATTCACAGCGTAATCTAACAAGATTAAAATGGAGAATATAAATATAGCAGCCACCACCAATCGGAAATATTATAGGCGTTTAATAGATTTCAATAAGGGCGGGCTCGGATAGCATCGAATAATTGCCTAAATATTTCCCATTGGACCACGGGGAAAGTGAGTGTGACAGCGTTTGTATCGCAGCAGACAAGGACGAATATGGAGAATATAAGACTCTAACTGGTGCGGCTTTCGACCTAAGCAACACCAAATAAATATAATATGCTATAAGCTCGTAGAAGTACCATAAATAAGGTGATATAAATTCTTTCATCAATATGCAGCTGTAACATGTGTAAGAGTTTGTCTGACACATATACTACTGTGTGGTCGCCAGCAGCAACGACACCAGCAGGGGGGTCAGGCTCCTGCTGACACAGCACAAAATGCGAAACTTTTTAGTCATAGATCAAAGTGTTCGTCACCACGACTACAATTCAAGAAGTGGTAGTGTAGAAATTTTAATTAATATATTTAGTAAACGACAAAGTCTTAACTAATAATACATCATATTCTTTTCTACTTTATCAAAAGCCGGCAGGTGTTACTCGCACCTTCTGTAATTGTATCACTGCTGACGGTAGAGCTGCTTCAGTGAGAGGCATCGCGATTCGAAATTATTATCTATTAGTCTCTTCGCCCAGTCACTACAGAAAACATGGCGCGCCATGTGCACCCCGTCCCATTGGATACATACATGATGTGTTTGTATGAGAGTTTTCTTGAGCTTAAATACTGGTATATACTTCTATAGTACGAACTTTTCAAATAATATGTATCACAAAATTATTTTCATATTTACGTTGCCCAGCACTTCTCAGTTTCATGATTTTTTTTTAACCAAAATCATGATAAGAGCTCTTTAACGTATTTGAACCCACAAAATATACATCCTATTGAACTGACACTCACACAGAAGTATGATAAATGTTGGAAATTTGCCGCTAGCCCAGGCTGCACCGTAATATCTGTAGTTGTGGTTCGGATGTCCAATAATTTATTAATACAATGTAACATGGGAAATGGAAGCCGTTACCTCTACAGCACAGCCGCAAAGCTTCTAAAGAACGTTTCTGTCGATCGTGGTGAACCACCACCTCTAGCAAGCAAATCTCTTCATTTTCATTACTAGACAAGACTTTTCATTTTCATAAGCAGACAAATCTTTTCATTTTCATAACGAGGCAAAAAGTTTCATTGCACTTTTAGAAATAGTTAATATTCCAGCTTATGCTAATCTGTGTAACCGCACTGGCAGATTTAGACCAGCTCATAACCACATCAGTCTCCTTACTAAATAACTGCATTATTACAAGACAACTGCATTGTCAACACATTGTGTCAGTTTGGCAACAAAAACAGCTAATTGTCAACAGAGTGGACTGCGCATGGAATGCAGTCATTCACTTCAGTACTCGACTACGCCTTTGTAGTTCAGTAAAAGGCAGCATGAGTATGAGTGTAGGGACTGTTAGGAGTTCAGCCATCGTATGCTTTGGCAGCAAGTAACGATGTGAGACAGCAAGGAATTACTGCGGCAGTTAAGCAGCTACTCTCCTAAAACTCTATGTTCTGCCCTAATATGACATGGAGTACAGCGATACTGGACGTATAGAAAATATAAATACAAAGAATTGAAGGACAATCAGGCTGATAGAAATATAGGCAGAAAGTAGAGCAGCAAAAGTTTGGATCCCCAAAATGTAATCATGTGCCTACCTACATCAAGATAAAAAGAGATTACTTTTTATGATTATTTATACTTCTATAATACGATAATAACAATCATAAACCACTATTGAAGCGCGCATTTATTTAATTTTCTTCGGGTATCAGATCTTCCACTTGTTCATTTTTCTACCTTCCATTCTTTTTTTCAATTATCTTATTATAGTTAATTGTTTTATTCAAAAAGAACGTTTAAGGATTTCAAATCTACACAGGTTTAAGAAACTTCAAGTTTTCAGCGTGTATACGAATACTAGTAAAAAACAGCTTATTTACCAAGTACGCTCTTCTTTACCGCAAACTTAGAACAAAAATTAAATCTCCAAAAACTCTAATATGTATATGTAGGAGTAGCTGAGTGAAGGGGGTGTTAAGGATAGAAAGAGGTAGGGGGCTGGGTGGGGTCAGTTACCCAATATTTCATCAGAGGGGATTTCCAAAATTGAAGATAAATTGATACAATGAAAGTTTGAATCAAGTTAAGAGTTTATTGTCTGTTTTTACTGTGTTTACATAATTAAAATAGCTTCTCTTCTCACGACCCATCTCAGTACTAAGCCATTTTACGACGCTCTTTGTGTCCTGCTATCAAAGAGTTGGCCCCAGCGTTCACCAGACTTGTGCCCGTCTTCGGCGTCTGGCGCCAGCAAAGACTCCAGAACATTTACATTAGATTAGATAGGCAGCAGTAGACAAAAAAATAGGCCCATTCCCAAAGAGACACCGGAACTTACGCCCCGGCCCTCTATGAGCTATTGCCATTATGTTAGAAGAAAAATAGAGGACTGGAGAAAAGAGAGAAGGAAAGGGGAGAAGAATCCCTGCCAAAGAGACTATCATGAATGCACGCAAGCACAATCAAAAGCCGCTGATATGCGGAGCATTGGGCAGTCAAACTGCATAGTTGGAGCGGGAAAGAGAAGAAGACGGATTACGGTGACCTCGGAAGCTTTGGCCGTTAAGAGTTTGCGACTCCTGGAGGAGGAGCTCTTAGCTGTGGAGGATGTCTCTCTCAATGTATGTGAGAACGATTTTTAAACGGGTTGACTGACTCTGCACTAACAACATAGGAAGGGAGTCTATTCCAAATGCTGACTATGAAATACGAAAGAACTACTGACTTAAGGTCGTTCTTCGAGCTTTATGCTTGAGTTTTTGACCGTTGTTTCGCAAGCGATCATTGAGGTCTCGTTCAAAGAGTTCCGTTGTAGGTACGTCGTTGAAGCCATTCAAATACTTGAAAGTTACTATTAGTTGCCCCCTGAGTTGACTTTGCTCGAGAGACCCAGTTCATTTAGGCGACATTCATACGACTTGTTTCGCAGCTGATTTATCAATTTTGTTGCTCTGCGTTGGACTCTTTCCATGTTATCGATATCTCTACACAGATGTGGCGACCAGAAGTAAACAGCAAATTCTAAGTGTGGCCTCACTAATACCTTGTACATACAAGGGAACGATGATGTCCTTGGACTTGCATTCAAACTTTCTGGTGATGAATCCGAGTACTCTGCTTGCCATTTTCACACTCTTGTCAACTTAAACGAAGTCACAATGCTACATGTTCATAAATAATTAGTGTCAGTCCTGACACACACAGCCCGCGAGAGCATGCGCCATCACACGAAGAGACAGATGCGGAAATACAGATACACTCGCCGTCTCCAATATACAACAGGCGCTGTAATATGTAACGTTTCGTAAATCTGAAATTACCGACAACACTACGTCCTGCTTGTTGAGAGTGAAGAGCGTAAGTTTGTGTGTGTGTATGTACTTATATATGTTGTAGGTAACAAGTTCATGGGCTGGACAGCCATGTTAAGAGCAGTGGACTCGTAGACCAGGCCAATATCTAGATTGGATTAGATAGGCGGCAGTAGACGCGTCAGAAGGCCCAATTTCAAAGAGATACCGGACCTTACGCCCCGGCCTTTTATGAACTATTGCCCTTATGTCTGTACGATATAGAGGACTGATGAAAAAAGAAGAAATAACGGAAACGGAAGGGGGGGGAGGGAGGGAGGAGAATTTGTTGGTCTTGTCTTCTGGTCTTGGCGCGGCTTCAGCGTCAGCTACTGCCAGTTCCGCAGTTAACGCTTTACTGCACACAGTTATTATGGTACTACAAGTATATGAAGCAATACAGGATCCTGAGGAAATACATTCTGCAATATACCAGAGCATTTTTATGGTATAAATCTGGAGTAACGTTTCAAACGCTGTTCAGATTTGGGTCTCGTCGGGCGGAAGTTCCAAGGACTTCCGAACTGGCCGTCGACCCATGTCTTCACTTCACACAACTCCGTCATAGTTCTGGATATAGGACGAAATCAGAAGCGCTAGTTTGCTTTTAGGATAATAATTATCTTCTTGTTGAGATGCAGTGGAACCCCGTTTTCCCGGACGTCTCTTTTTCCCTGAATCTTGACTTTTCTGGACTGTTAAGCAAATTTAAGTTTTCCCGGAAATACCAAAGTTTTCTGGTATTCCGGCTAGGCTTCAATTTGCTCAACAGTCCAGAAAAGTCAAGATTCAGGGAAAAAGAGACGTCCGGGAAAACGGGGTTCCACTGTATCTTAAGTACTGAAACTTGAAGTTCAATTGCCGTGGATTTTGTTGGGTCGGTAGGGGACGGCTGCGCTGCTCTGACGATAACTTCAGGCGAAGTTTGACGAAGTGACAACTTTTGTCGCTTCTCCTGTTGTTTAATGGCACTAAACTTCTTATGTTCAGTATAGCTGCAGTGTTCAAAGTATCTTTCGTTGATCACTCCTCATTTAAAGCTAATCGCAGACGATAGTCTTTTGTCCTGGGATTTCATTTCCGAGCGTTCTATTGCGTTGCTGTGTCCGCGTATGCAACAAAGACGTGCGCTGCCGACCCTGAGGTTTATTGTACTCACAATCTGTAGGGGCACAAGAAACGATACAAGTGATACTTGCTCAGCCCGTGGATACGACGGCTAACATTTTACCGCAACTTTAGGTAGACAAATAGTAGTGTTTGTCTGGACACTACAGAATATCCGAACGAAGTGAAGGGAAAACACAAAACAAACGACTGTTGTCTGCAGCGGATGTAGGAGATCTGCCGGTGTTGTGTAGTCCCTTGGAATTAACGTTTGCAATTACTGAGGCCACGGCGGCGGTGCGTACAGTTGTGCTGTGCTGCAGCCGCCCGTGCCGGCCCTGGCGAAATTGCGTCAAGGGGGTCTGGCGCAATTAGGGCGAAGATGGAGATAGGACTGACGCACACAGCACGTCGCCTGTCGTGCGCCACACACGTCAGCTGCTGGCGCATTTACACGCCACTTCGCTACCATTTATGGTCCTCACAGAGGTGTGTTGTAATCACAGTGTCTAGGTTACCGGTGTTACACCGGCAACCCAGCCGCTAACAAATCGTGTCGCAGGCACTACCCGAAAAGCGGTAACGACAATTGCGACACTGGTTACGGTAACTCAGGTAACCACTCACTAATATTTATTCCAAGTAAAGCGAACAAAAGAATTACATAGATAAATAACGAATGTACTCCGTAGCCCAGAATATGTCAATAAGTTTACTTACTTCGAGCTTCCGGCCGGCTACGAAATTACAATTAGCACAGCATTTCATTATGGTTCAGTTTACACCGCTCGTCGGTAGATGGCGCTTCCATAACCGATCTTCATGTTGCAGTTACCATTTTGAGAACCTGGTCGCCACCCTTGGTTGTGATTACAACGTGCCTCTGAACTCCCACGCTCGGGTCAGAAGGTACATATATCAGTTCATTTCGGCAGATTTATGCGCAACTTAAATCTAGAATATTGCAGTTGGACAAAAAGAGATATATACTGTATATACAAAACATCGCTAGCTAAACTAACTTTCTATAAAGGTATTAGCAACTGCATAAACTTCTGTACTGTACACTCTATTGCAACGAAAACAAATAATTCAATACACTGGGCAAGAAGCCGCGTGGTAGAAACAAAGGACGACGACCTGTGAGGTCAGCACGGCTGGGGGGCAGCAGACCCCGGGGCTGTGAGGGGGACCAGAGGTCCTCATGATGTTGAGTGGGCATGGGTTTGCAGGGCGGGAAAGAACGGGTTGGCTGAAGGAGTGACCAGAGGAATGGGATGGTGCAGCGAGAGGGGATGGAACAGAGGGTGAGGGGCCGTCAAAAACGGGTGAGGCGGAAACCTAAATGTGTCAGACGAAAAGGGGAGAGGGTTGAGGCCGCTGAGGCCAAGGGGTGACGACAAAGATCCTGCTAAAGAGGACATGAGGGGTAAAGACGTCACAGGTGCCATGTTCAGCGGTCGGGTGATGCTCTCCAGGGCAAACGAAGACGAACAGGCGGGTTCTGCTTTGATGAGTGTCGAGCAGCTCGTGACGGGGGAGGTGGGACGCGAGTGTCCCGGGGACGCTGATGTCCGATGTGAAGGGGAGTCGGGGGAAATTTGGTGGGGAGACAACCGAGACACGGTGTGGGGAGACAGGGAGGTTGTTGGGGAACTGGACGATGTCGATGATGCAATGGGTGGATGAATTACGGGTCGAATGATAGAAGGGGCTAAAGACGTAGCGGGTAATGTGATTGTGGACGTGTCTGATAAAGGTAGGGTGGTGGGGATATCTGAAGAGGCGGACAAGGAGCTCTCCTGAGGTCGTGGCTGCTCGGGAGTCCGGGCACCCGTACTCCTGATCTCGGTGGGCATTGGAGAGTGGACCCCCAGGCTCAGCTCCTCGTCATCTGTGTCGTCCATGGCGGTGGGAGAGCCGGGGTTGATGAGGTCGTCATCATCATCGTCAGCGGTGGAGTCTCGACCGTCCTGACTGCGGCTCAAGGCAGACGAAGCCTGCCCGTGCATCAGCCTGCAAAGACAACAATGCTAGCGTTAGTGCACCTAACAAGCATAACAACAACAACAACAACATTTATGCTAGTTTTATATATGTGCGCCCGTTTGGTGGGTATATAAGCCCCTGGGCTGATGACCTGCCGGCTCTACAAGGCGTCATCGGAACGCTACACTCACCACATCGCAGAACTAATGGCAGCAAAACTCCAAGTGGCAAAGCTGTTATCAACAAGAATATTCGAAGCAAAGCTGTCGCTAAAACTAAGGTATGAACAGTTTAAGACAATATAGTGCAATATTGAACAGGTCGTCAGCAGTAGCTGCTGCTGCTACACCGCCAGTGCAGACTACAGTGCTGCTGCCTACAGATGGCTGACAAACATAAATATGAGAGGAAGACGCAGGCAAGTGGTAGAGCAGCAAATAACTGCGGCAGCAGAGAGGCGCTGTGACGCGTTATTACGTGTTATGTGTGTACACACGTCACCGTGTGTGACGCGTTATTACGTGTTATGTGTGTACACACGTCACCGTGTTTGTGTAGCGGCCCGTACCGAGCTCATCAGTGGCGATGTCCGCAGCACAGCTGGGCGTAGTAAGGCTTGGGCTTTGTGAACCCCGCACCTTCACGCTGGTGTCGAGGGGGGGGGGAGGGGGTCGGGGGCAGATTTTTAGTAAGTCCGACTGGCACGCGGCGATCAAGATAATTTAATGCGATGAGCATTAGCCTGTCCAGGACTTCAGTCCTGAGCGTTGAAATCGCCACTTCAGACTCCAGCGATTGGGTCGTCGGTGCGAAAAGCTTTGATCTGAGTCGAGCTAAGCCAACCGTGCTTAACTTGACTTGTCTGGAACTGCAGAAAGGAATGTTGACTTCACCACTCTGAATCGTAATAGAAGTGTTAAAAGCAGGCCAAGTACGTTTGAACTGGCTGTAAATTCGTTTTACGAAGTAACATTGAGTTTTAGAAACTTTTAATAATAAACAATTGAGGCCTGGGGGAAGAGTCACAGGGCTAAGCGAGCGCAGTCAAGGCCAAGCTCAAAAGCTTAATTTCATCTTCCAATCGATGATACCTTTTGTTCCGATCCAAAGTGGCGGATCCAACGCTCACGACTGAATGTCCATAAAGGCAAATGCTAACTGGATTACATTATTTCGACTGCCGTTCACCAATAACAACACGGCTGACAGCGGAACAACACCACTTCGCACGACGACGGTCTGACAGGCACTGAGTCTCCCGAACAGACACTGAACGCTCGGCGGGCACCCACCAGTAAAACTCAACGCCGTCGCCTATACAGCCGCGCGGTTGCCTCGCTACAGGCAGGCGTATGCATGCCCTTATGACGCATATAGCCGTAGTAATATATAAGAACATGAGGCTGGATGACTGCATTAACATACAGCGAAAAACTGGCCACAGCACACGCACTATAAGGCAGCGTACGGAGGTTGGCAGCAGCAGCAGCGCCCACCGAGGCACACCAGCGCCTGCTTCTGTACACTGTTTGCAGAGCAGCGGCCACCCTTTCAATAAATCGATACACGGCGATCTGAGCTGCAGACAACAAGATTGGGAGATCCCTTAGTCCACTCAGGCGGCTCTGGGGTGTCTGTGCAGTCTGGCTCAGTCAACACTGCTGCTGCTGTTGCTGAATCTTGTCAGTTAGCTCTGCTGGAGCTGCTGTGCAATTTTAATATGCGCACGCAACAGTAATTAGCGTCATAGTTATTTCTGCTACTTTTATAACAGCCGTTGAAAACAAAACTTTAAAAAAATTCTTCGTATGAGGTTTTTACACGGAGGATCATTTTATGCACACATTTTGAGGCAGAGTCACAACAAAATGTAGATGGGAAGGCATTCTGCGCTGTAAAAATCATCCTTAACAGTTTTTCTAGAGACTCTCTCAATCCAAAGCAAACATCTCTCATTGCAACGTTCTAAGAAATTTTCTCTCCCTATACTGTCGTTAGGAAACCTCTTTCCCTACACTGTCGCAAGGAAACCTCTTTTCCTATACTGTCGCAAGGAAACCTCTTTTCCTATACTGTCGCAAGGAAACCTCTTTCCCTACACTGTCGCAAAGAAACCTCTTTCCCTACACTGTCGTAAGGAAACCTCTTTTCCTATACTGTCGCAAGGAAACCTCTTTTCCTATACTGTCGCAAGGAAACCTCTTTCCCTATACTGTCGCAAGGAAACCTCTTTCAATACACTGTCGCAAAGAAACCTCTTTCCCTACACTGTCGTAAGGAAACCTCTTTCCCTACACTGTCGCAAGGAAACCTCTTTCCCTACACTGTCACAAGGAAAACTCTTTCCTTACACTGTCGCAAGGAAACCTCTTTCCCTACACTGTAACAAGGAAACCTCTTTCCCTACACTTTCGTAAGTAAACCTCTTTCCCTACACTGTCGCAAGGAAACCTCTTTCCCTACACTGTCACAAGGAAACCTCTTTCCCTACACTGTCGCAAGGAAACCTCTTTCCCT
>LQNS02278083.1:8885572-8896193 GCA_001587735.2 Parhyale hawaiensis | reverse complement strand
GTCATCCATGGACCCAAAACGTACCTACGGTTTGATCTCATTTCAGTTGCAAAGCAGGAAAACAAGACGTACGCACATATTCTGGTGTGTCAGTCATGCCGATCGTTACACAGGTCGTCAGCCGGAGTATATACTGGCTATATATAGGGTGACATAAGTCATTTCCCTATTGGGAATATGAACATTCGTCTGTTGTCGGTTACAAACTGTTGGAATGGCAGGCAGTAGCACGCTGCACTGACATAAACTCTGTTTTCACACAGAGACTTCTTTGGCTCATAGATTTATGTTATGTTCGGAAGCAGTTAGATATCTAGGAACAATAAGATTATGTCATAGTTCGTCTGCCTACATATACTGTAGTGTACGGAGAGCAACATGGCTGGCCTTCGAACAGAACAACTTAAAGAGCGAGAGCATATATAACTTAATAAGAGCATGTATAACTTAATAAATTTCGAGCACAATTAAGGCCGCACGCAAGCACCCTTTTTAGTCCATGCTCTAGAGAGTGTCTGTGTACATTTCTCTTTCACGGCTCTACCATGTAACGGCTCAAACCGAATCCCTTAATTGTTTTTTCCTTAAATTTTAGTCAGCGATCGCAACGAAATGAAACTGGAGAATTTAGCTGTGATAAAAAATATAATGAGGAAAAAAGGGGAGAATCCAGCTCTATAGTTTTGTTAAGAATGTTCCAAGGATTCGAAAACTGCAATTTTTTTTATTCTTTCATGAAAAATCATTGAGTTCTATTCGTTTGAAATTTCCAAAATATACAAATATATTTATATATAAACCCCAGTATCTCAAAAATTAAGGCCTAAATCGAAAAAGTTGTGTGAACACAATGCATTTCTTTTTCAAAAATACATCTTCTGAGCAAGTTTCAGAATAATCAGTCCATAATTGATAATTTTGTGCCCCCCCTTGCCCCGTCAAAACTGTACCACTTGCGAAAGTTCTACCCATTCATGTATGAAAAGGTGGCAGATTATCATGGTTACATGGTACAGTCTCAGCTGCTTAGGGGGCGACCGCTCCCCAGGCTTTGAGCGAGGAGCTGCACCTAGGAGACGCGCGGTTACTCAACACACTTAAATTCAAAATTAATAAAGATAGCTGGGCACAACTGCGACCTCTTGTGGCCCAGCCCCGGGGAAAAAGATTGTTGGCGGCCCTGCGTCCTTGTTTACACGTACGGGCGGCCAAGTGCCGTCAGAGCATCAACCAGTGGGGACAAAATAACTTGAATAACTATAGGTGTTGTGATCTAACGTAGGCGATTTAGGAAAACATTTAAAAGCAAGCAAATTTATAAAAAACTAAGGAGCGCGCAATCGAGCGGGAGAACGCAGCGACGGTAGCGACTACTGAGTGAGTGAAGAAAAATTATTATGGAATTAGACAAACTTCCTAACAAACGTTTCATGCAGCTTATTTTTGCAGCCGTAACATAACAAATAAAATATTTAACTACTTCATGGAAGATGCAGTAGCACATTTCTGCAGCTGTAAGTAACAAATCTACGATACAGAAAAGTAGCACGATTAGCACAATATTCGATGCTAACGTACGATGTCACTTAATTATGCCTTCGATCGGCCGCAGATGCTGCATGCTAAGTGAAGTGTAAAAAATTAATGGAGAAATTTTATAATCGTCATCAAGAATGCTGAAACGCATTTGTGCAGTCAAAAAACGATACGTACTTGCTTGCGATCTGCACTTCCACGTACGTGTGGTGCAATGAATTTAACTGTTTTATTGCTACTACCTGCATTAATGATCACAGCTGCGATGTCGAAGCATGGAAAATCAACATTAATTCCTTAAAATATAAATTCATTCCGGATTGTCTGGTAACTTCTGTTGCATAAAATATACATATCTGCTGGCACTACAGCCATGCATTGCTTAAGAGTCCATTAAAATTTTCCTTGTTATATTACCGAGTGGAAGATAACTTGGACTAACATGCACGTGCTTTCCTAAAGAACTTATAGCTCAGCATGCCGGCGATATGAGTATTCTTCGCTCGATCGGTGCTATGTGTCGTAAACTGGAGGTAACATTCAAGCTCTCTATAGCTTCATTCCTAGCATTTATAACTAGCAAGTATAAATAGGGGCCTGCGGGGGGATCCGAACCGACTACCCAAGTACAGTGAATCCGACGGCCCAATACGTATTTATGTAACTTAAGACAAGTCCAGTTGCGAATGGGGTCTATCAAATTTGATTTAACTCTCAATACAAAACATTGTTGTGCATTGCTAAGCTAGCCACCTCATGCGACTCAGGTCAGACAACCCATATAGGAGGAAGTTATAGGACAGAAAGGCTAAAGTGAACTAACTACTAAACTGATGACAAATTTCAGCCCCATTCATGTCAGCCAAAAGTGGACTACTGCCGAATGCTCTGCTTAAAACTTAATTCCATATTAGGTTCAACCGTGAAATCACGACATACTTGGATACTAATGCATACAAACATCCGGACCTTCACATATTATTAGAAATCGAAAGCTATACAGTTTTTAGTTCATGAAGTACCTATATAATAGATGGAATTTCCAAGTAATTTCATCAAGGTATTCTACTTATGGTTGGTTGCAGCACCAGCTGCGCCGGTTTGGTATCTCAGATGGCAATGCTGCAATTGCTGCAAATATCTCAAAGAGGGGGGGGGGCAGACAGCTGCGAGTGATTAATATAGTGCAGCGCTGAGGGCCTAATTTTACCCCATATATGGACAAGTATATGTATGCTCTAATAACGTTTTCATCAAAACTGTGCGGGTCATGGGTAATAGGGTTATGATTTCGACAACACTATCCACTGAGCTTTGCAAGTACATAGAAGGTTGTGTACGCACCTGAGCGCTGCAGGTAGCTATAGCACTGAAAGTACATGCATATGCATGTGTGCCGCAGCGATTATACGACGTGTGGAAGTTGCCATGCTGTTTTCATAGACATATATATATATCATCCTCACACTTCCGTGTAAAGCAATAATAACATTGTACGTTTATATTGCCAGAGGGTGGTGTAATTGGACGAAAATTGAAGTCCGATTAGCGACGAAAGATTCGCTTAAACAAGTCAATCCAATTCGAGTTTTCAATTCGTGCGCCAAAAATCTAAGTCCACTTAGCGATTATTCGTCTCGATTAATTGTTTTAAAAACAATTCGATGTATTAAAAAGCAATTCAATATTCTGGAAAGAGGTTTCTATACTTCTAAAGGCACTTTAATGCTTTCTTACCCAGAATAAGCAATTTCTAACTAATAAAACCAAAATTTTGTGATAAAAAATATTTTAATAAATATATAGTATAACTAAAGCAAGAAAGCTATGCAGTTTGTATACATTCTACAAATACACACAGTACATTCTCTTAGAAAGAAAAAGATGAAATCAACTAACATCTTTTCTCCATGCATATTCATATACACCTCGCAGATCATCACTTAATTTTGGCCCAACTACGTATGTACGAATTATGCCTATACTTTTTACTTCTGAAATCATCTAATATACAAACTTTTTATTGTATATGATTTACATATTGATCATGATATTTTACACAGTATTTAATAAAGAAACTACGAAAGTGTGAATATAACAGGAGAAAGCCAAAAATATTTGCGTGAAAAACATTTAGAAAAATTTCTTCAGATCAACTGCACTAAATGGTAAATTTTTGACAATCCGATTGCGATTACCAGATTCATTTGGTGCATGGGGGCAGTCGGATTAGATTACCCGATTTAAGTAAATAGCCATACGAGTCCGATTAGTCGGATAATTCGAGAATCGAACTGCCTAAATAATGGACCCCCGCCTCATGCATGCAGTACATTACTTAGTTATGTAACTAACTGTTTGTGGGCACTTCATGTTGAAGTTAATCAAAGTCAAGACAAAAGAATGAAAACCGTCTTGTGTTCACATGTTTAATATGTTTCCATATATATACTTATTATACTTCTTATATAATTACACAATTGTATGTTTCATGGCACGCCCTTACGAAATAGAGAGGAGAAAAATGGGGCATATATGCACGGCAGGCTTTAGATTTTACAATTGTACTGTTTTTTTTTAATGGAGATCGATAAGCGAAAATTAGACCAGATTGCAACAAATGGCCTAGTAATTACGAATTCTTATCGTTGTATTCAAATGCGCTTCTCAATTGCTCAGCCAAAACGAACTCCGAACAATGAACATATTTAGAGTTTCTCTTATAAATACTGTATGAGTCTGATTTTCGTTACTTTCTCCACACATCGAAATTACATTTGCTCTCGTAATTTGTAACTTACAAATCGAGTAGATGATCAATGAAGCACTGGAGAAGCGAGTCTTCACGGTGTAGTCTAAGCGCAGCCTATTTTTTTTTTGCTTCTCTTTTTCCGCTGACGATCGCAGCAGTTATCGCTTGAGCGCAAGAATTTCGATGTCCTGAAGTTGTATCATGACGTATACAGTACACGCAGAATATAATTAGATTCAGTGATACTTCACGGCTTGCCACTATTTTTTTTTCACGTGTCATCTAAGGAAATTAGAACAGGTGTGCTGCTCAGATGAAGAGATCGAGAACTCATTTCTTATGACGGAGTGAGCTGGTAGTTATATGTGTAGCGTATCCTTCAGAAGCATATTAGTAACAAAAGTACGATAAGTGAAGAAGAGTCTTCACAAATGTCTAGCTGTCATTATCGACAGAGCGGGTACTCTATCACCAAAATAACGACCATGCAATATGTGTGTACTTATATATATATATTGATATATATTGGCTTACATGTCCTTATTTGTATATAATTCATGGATCTGAAATTTTGCTGGCTTCTGAAGAAGATTTGCTTGTCTAGTTGAATATGTCGGCTCAACAATTCACTTTAATTTTATGAAATCGAATAAGTAATTATACATTTTCTTTATATGTTCATTTATTCATATATTTACTTATAGGTACATCTTGTGCTCCTCTTACAAAGCAAACGGAGAGAAAATTTGATCTAAGTTAAGCGTCTGTTGAATTCAGCGGAGTTAGCAGTCGAATTTGGAAGAGAAGCTTTCGAAACTAAAAGATAGAAAATTCTTTTGCCGGAAATGAGCTCATAACGTGCAGCTTATATGAACTACGCTTTAGACACTGTCGTGTTCGTTGCTCTACGCATCTCGATCTGTACATTTTATTCTCAAGTGATTTTGAGAGGATATATTTACCGTGACTGTGAATTATATGTGAATATGTCCTGAGAAAAATTAATTTTATTTGACAGGCGAGAGCACAAGTACACTGGCAACCGTCCCATATCGTCCGTCGTTCAGTTGCACCAGCAGTGAACAGTCAATACGTTGGATAATTTTAAATCAATACAGCAAACCTTTTTCATTACTGGCAACGACAGGCTATTAAGGGAACGTTTCTGCGCGCACTCGCCCGCGCTCCCCAACGCATCGCCGCCACAAAATCGGCCACCGAAAAGTACAAGCAATGTACTCATAAATGGACGAAGAGGGTCGTGAAAATATAGTTTTTCACGAATAATCATGAAGCATGGCCACTACATATAGTTTTGGTTAAGGCTCCAGTTTATGACGAAATATGCACAGTTTAAGCAAAGTCTCTATACGTACGTGTAGTCTGTCTCAATCTCTCTTTCGTACTTCTTTATAGTGCAAAGTCTCTTGCTGCTTCATGTCTACGAAATTTCCTGATAATGTTCAAATTAACATGCAAATCCGCCCTATGTTGCCGACTGCTGTATCTAGCTCTTGCTTAATCAACATTGGCGGCTTCCAAAAATTGTCTCGTTTGCTCTTTAATTTTATTGTTTAGCTATAGCCAGTTGTGCGCCTGCCAAGAGCTTTTATATTGCGGCTCTATATACGGGGGCACTTGAAGTGGTGATGTTTAAATCATCTACGAACAAACTTGAAAAAATCTAGTGACCAAATTTAAGACAACAAAAGTTTGGCGCTCGATCTTACCGACAGTGTTGTCATGTTTCCGAGAATTGTATATATATTATAAAGAGCGACCTGCTCGAGCTAGTTCAAAATCATTGATAGATATTAGTTACATATGAAGTTCTCTGGCTTAATTGAAAACCTGAAATAGAAAGTATTTATAAAATGCACTGCTTAAACAACTTAAGTTAATAATTAGAGGGTAATCTTCAACTCTGACAATTTTTCCCAACTCTATATACTGCAAAATAACTCCTGACAGTCTCCCCCATGGAGGGCGCACGATTTATATTTATAGGCGAAGTAAAAATATCAATATTATTTGATCACAATAACATCGATGCATGACTATAATACAAAAGCGTAGTATTAAATTTAAGTTGCTACAGCACTACCTGGGAATTCTTTCTAGCTCTCGAAATCAAAATTATTTTACTTAAAGTACGCATTTCTGCTGTGCTGTATGCCACTGACTGAGAAGCGACCTACTTAATTATACCACACAGGAATGTAGCTGTGCGCTCTCATATACATACTAACACTCTAATTAAATAGATAGAATCTTAAAAGTACGCGCTGATCAAACCGGAAAAGAAGCTTTGTGCGCAAATGCGTCAGCATAGTTTCGAAAATTATTAGCATGCAGTATGACATGAGCTGAATTCAACGATACTTTAAAAAAAAAATTGTATAATCATTTAAAACGCCCTCAGAGCTGCAACACGCACGTACAGCTAGGCCGCACGCGTATCTGTACGGCGGCTGTTGAGGCACGGAAATAAAGAAAAATCGGAACTGATCGGGTGCAAGATGTCAAAACTACTTTGGCAGCCCAAACAAAATCTAACTACTGAACTGAGCGCAGTAATCTGTCATAAAAAGTCCACACACAGAAAAACGGTTGTTTGCCATTAAGCAAAATTAGTTTACTGTAAATTACCTTATCGATCGTTTGAATTTTCCTCAATGCACATTAATTGTCGTTTGTGATGAACAACAGTGTCGTTTACGAATAATTATTATTGTTTGGTAGCTAAAATATTACTTCGTTAGTGGTTAGAAACCAGGTGTCTTTTATCGTAAAGAATATACTTTTCTGCGTGCATAACTCGTCAAAATTTGACTAAGACTATCGCTACTGCATGAGCAGATGAATTCCAAACTAGTCCAAAATTCCCAGTTGCCCATACATATATATAGCTGCATGTGACTGCGATGCTTGGAAGTCATGCACGACTCCCGCTATAGCTGTTCCGTGATAGCTGTTCCGTGACGAAGAAAGCAAACACATCAGGGCCCTCCATGCTAACATTATTATTGGTAACTAGTTACCTATTACTTCAGCTGGGGACAGATCGATGAATAGTAGCATTAATTCGCGTCCATCTGAGCTGACAGCAAAGCAGAGAGTGCTGACTGAACTCTTGGGATATTATTATTTTATCCAACGTTCATAGCTACACCAAAACTTTGGCGGCAACGCCATGTTGTATATACGGTAAACTGACTGTAGTACTTCTAATTATAATTATGCATCTTACGACTGATTAACTTTATTTTAACTTAATTATCTTACGAACGTACATCTCTGTAACTGATTGTCTTATTTATTTTATGACTGTATTTTTCATTATCTTATATTTCCTCATGACTGTATCGATCTTCGACTATTTAATTTACGTTATAAAACTGACCTTGGCTCAAATATGAGTAGAATTAGTCCACAAAAACAGCTGTGATTCTCAAATTGCAAATAAGAAGATAATTAATACGCATATGAATAATTCAAATACTTAATTGGCAGAATCGGTTTGTAAATGACAATATAAAAAT
This sequence comes from Parhyale hawaiensis, assembly GCA_001587735.2. Lineage (NCBI taxonomy): Eukaryota > Metazoa > Arthropoda > Malacostraca > Amphipoda > Hyalidae > Parhyale > Parhyale hawaiensis. The sequence goes on along the minus strand of LQNS02278083.1, from coordinate 8,888,363 downwards.
GACGTACGCTGAAATTGGTAAAATCGCTCCGCGAGAAAAAAACTATTTTGCTTCTTTAACAATATTTACACCTAAATTGGCAAAACCCGTTACAACGTGAGAGAACCTATTTATATATTTGAAATTGAGCGCTTTGAAATTGGTAAAAGCATTTACTCAAAAGAACTATCACACTATAGAGATAAATCAATCGACAGGGTAGAGGAAAAGCGCAATTATGAAGAAACAGTTCCATAATTAAATTACTAATGTTGCTGCGTGTGTAATCGCAAATGCAGCCATGCGTCGCTTTTTCTGGAACTGCAGTTATGAAAATGGAGCAAACCATAAAATTTAAATTCTTGTGCGTAAATAATCCTTTTCGTGTTGCAGACGCAGTCAAGTAATTGCATGCCGTGCCAGTGATGCGCAGTAGTTCGCACGAATGTTCACTGCGACCAGAATAGAATTTAAACAAGCATGCAGTATTATATGCAAATGCTGCTCATATATTGGTTGCAGTATATACGCAACGTGCGGTACATGAGGATCACTGGAGAGTGTACAGCTGTCGTTGAGCAGATAAGCAGCAGCAGACAGCTGCAGGTTGTCCCACAATTTGGAAGGTTGTTCTACTTTCGCTAATTGTATATAGCAGGCCAGCTACTGCCGCAGCGCTATAGCGAGAACACATTTGTTACCGAATTCATTCAAGTGTGTTGCACAGATATTGCCAACCGCACCAATCCCCATATTTATAAGTGCGATAAAGTAAGTTATCATTGCGCGAATGTTGACAGATGTGGAACATTGTTGTCTTATGTCTGACGGATTGAGGATACTTGAAGGCAGCTTAGCTCCTCCCGTAGATTTGTTGTGCGACGCACCTTAGCACAGACAAGTACCTAACTTGTTCAGTGTTGGTGCACTGCAGAACAATTTAGATACAATAGGTAATAAATAGCAGGACAAGAGGCAGCGCCCACGTGACCATAAACATCGCTAAAAACCAAAGTAACGGACAGCTACATCGCATAATCTACATCCTGAAATGAATCCATAACGTTTGTTATCGTGATAATTCAAATTGGGTCAACCAATTTCTGGAATACCACATAGTTGAGTGTTATTTACCTGTTCTTTGCAGCGGCGGCTCTGTCCCGCTGTCTTCTGTTCTTGAACCAGTTGCCGACCTGCGTGGGGGTGAGCGACGTGGCCTGCGCCAACTCCCGCTTCCTGCTGGGGTTAGGGTACGGGTCCTGCAGGTAGGCCTCCCTCAGCAGGGTACGCGTTCTCTCCTTAAAACAGTGAGTTTTCTGCTCGCCGTCCCAAATGGTACGAGGGAACGGGAACTTCTTACGCACTCTGTACTTGTCGACCGGGCCCAGGGGTCGCCCTCGGAGCCTTTCGGCCTCTTGATAGTGCGCCTCCAGCCAGAGGGCCTGGAGTCGCGCGTGCGACGCTTTGGAGTACCGCTGCGACTCCAAGATTGTGTACATCTCCCGGAACTGGCCCAGATGGAAACACACTATGGCCCTGGCCCTCTGAACAGCCTCATATTTGCTCAGGTCCCTGAGGTTGGGATGTGCTACAGGCAGTGACCACAGAAATCTTCCTAACCGCTCAATGTCACCACTTTCTTCGAGAGTTTCGCAAACCGCGGCCACTTGAGTGGATGTGAAGGAAAGGGATGGTAACGCAACCACAGGCGTGGGGACCACAGGGCCCGAGGCCCCTGCATTTGCTGAGAGGCCCAGCACCATCACCGCTATAACTCACTGCTGGTTCACTGTATAATACGTCTCAAAGAAAGACACTCACTGCACCGCCGTAACACACTATGGGACTGCCACAACTCAAGTGTGCTGATGGACGGAGCCAGCAGCGCACACAGAACTTCGTACCACGCCGGACACTAGCGCAATGTTGCGCACACACAACTTCTCGCTCTCCGCGGTGGGAGGCGGAGACCTCGGCGAGAGGTCTGGGACGATTGGCTGGACCGGTGGCTCCCAAAGAGAGTTGGCTCAGACCCTTATTGGCCGGTCTGATGAATCAGAGCAGAGAGAGGCAGTGCCGCCGAGGCCCATTGATTGCAGGGAAGGTGGCGAGCTCGGCGAGGAGGAGGAGCTTGGCTCAGGTCAGTCCTGTGGCGCTACACTCTCGAATGCAAATAGCTGCGTATTGAGTTACAGAACACATTGTTTTGTGGGGCGTGTTTGACATTTCAGCGGAGACACTTCAGGTTCAATGAAGAGGCTACACCGCAAAATGGTCAGAATAAACACAAGTTTGGACTCGACTTTTCTCCAGCACACTTGACTTGAGCGCCGCTTCTTACATTTCAACTTGGAATGTGAATACTGATCATGGTGAAGAGCCCCGGCTAACTGACATGGTAACCGTGCTCTGATCATGGTGAAGAGCCCCGGCTAACTGACATGGTAACCGTGCTCTGATCATGGTGAAGAGCCCCGGCTAACTGACATGGTAACCGTGCTCTGATCATTGTGAAGAGCCCCGGCTAACTGACATGGTAACCGTGCTCTGATCATGGTGAAGGGCCCCAGCTAACCGACATGGTAGCCGTGTGCATGGCACTTGCACAATGCACATGCCACTCTCCACATACAAATTCCACTCTGCACATACAAATTCCACTCTGCACATACAAATTCCACTCTGCACATACACATTCCACTCTGCATATACACATTCCACTCTGCACATGTACATTCCACTCTGCACATACACATATGCCACTCTGCACATACACATTCCACTCTGCATATACACATATGCCACTCTGCAC
>LQNS02278083.1:8831561-8844170 GCA_001587735.2 Parhyale hawaiensis | reverse complement strand
TGTTCGGCCCAACTTGTGTTGACAAAATTAAAGGAGATCCCGTGGTGATCCATCACACTGTGATGGCCGACACCGTTGCGGTGTGGTGGTTCACATCCTTACGTCAGGCACCTCAGGTATGTCTTCGATAATACACACACTTACCTAAATAATCTGGAAGTGATCCGTCCTTATGATCTGAGGTAACCTAGCAATCTTAGGCAGATTAGTGGTAGTGATAGGGCCGGCCTGCTATAGACTCCCTCAGTGTTTTGTTGGGTAAGTGAGGCTAGCAATTGTGGGAGATGTAGAGACATAACATTGCCCATCATAATGTGGCAGGGCTCACTACACATGATGTGGCACACAGCAGTGTACGTGTACTGTGTGTAGTGCGACGAAGTCCATGCACGCGTTGCAAACGTCATCTGCAGGACTAATTTTCAACCGCATCGCGTTGTTTTTCTCGCCGAAAACTGCACAAACATTTATCAATAATCTATAACAGAACAATTCTTTGCTTATTGTTTACAGTAAAACTAAAATAATTTTATGATCAGCGAGAATTTCTTTCGGTAGCGAAAAATTTCCTGCAAATGACAAGTTTCCGCAGATTCGTCAGCCTCCGCGGATGCAAGTATGCTGTCGGGCCAGCTGTTGTCAGGCCTCGGCTGGATCGGCTGCAGTGTCCGCAAAATATCCTGAAACTGTCTAAGAAAATGCAAACGGCACACATCCTTGAAACTCTCCAATAAATACCTTATAGCTCCTCAGTGTAGGATTTATTATAATCTGTTCATAATTCACTGTAAATTTACAGCAGCCATAGACATTAGCTGAACATTCTAAAAGATTTCATGTTAAATGTTGTTTTTCCACCAACGGGGCATTTATTTTTAGTGAAAGGACGCCTTTGAAAGAAAATTCAGTAAGAGTTTAGATGATTATTTAATTGAAAACACCAATTACAGGGTTAAAGAAATGTTTGGCTAAATTAAGATCAATGTACAGCAGAAAATGACTGGTACCACATAAAGACACTGCAGTAGTGACACTTACAAAGCCAGGGGATATGACGGTAAACATTTTATCGAAACTTTTGGTAGAGATACAGTCTTGTGTGCCACGACACTACGAAGTATTCGAACGCGTTGCAGTGAAAACTTAGGACAAAAGACTATCGTCTGCAGCAGGCCTTAGAGACTGAGAAAAGTCACCGCTGACCAAGTTGAAATCAATATATTAATTTTTTTTAACAAGTACACTTCACATGGAACTTTATGTCTCCTGAACCTTAGGCCTAATTGGTAAGGTCACCAGAAGTTTACGGTTGCTGTATATCACATTTGTTCTATTGTTTCAACTTCTTGGCAGAATGTGTTCTAAGACCGGCACTAGATAGGTAACTGAATGCCCACAGTATACTTATACTGTACTTCTTACCTGCAGCAGCTGCAGGAATGCTGCACCGCTATACAGCAGCATCGGCAGCACATCCGTTCACCTAAGGCCAAGTTCACACGTCACTCCTATCAACGCTTTCACTCATTCGAAACGCTTTGTAGCGTCGTTGTTAGCACAACTTCGTCTTCGCTATGAAAAGTTTTTAAAACGTCAACGTCAAATCTGTTGCCTCGGCAAGTGTCACTATGCAAGGTACTGATATCGCTTTAAATTTGGGGTCTGCTATTGCCAGGGCGCAGTAACACATTTGAACAAGCAAAAAGAGTGAACGCGTTGATATATAATCGCGTGTGAACTGGCTCTAAGTCGTAGCCGTGCAGCATCTACTGCATATGGCGTGTCCAGAAGTGTTACTTATAGCGATGACACACACTAGCCATAAGCTGAGGAAACTCTCGCAAACGCGCAAAAGTTTTTGGGCAAAAAAAGTACCTCACTATTCACACGTGAGAATGGTAGGCTGGTCAAAAAACTTCGAGCTCCGTTCATCCAAACGACGTTGTCATGGCTACGGACTGAACACCATGATAAAAATTCTTCTGACAAGCAAAATAGTATAGTAGATGCTATTCAATGTCTTCAAAAGTAATGCTAAGTATACAATTATATGATATAATATGTTGAAAATAATTAAAATAAATCATTAATTAGGAAGCAACGAGTGTAATCTATACGAAATACGATATAAATAAATAACACTGAATAAAAGATGGAGAATATACGCTGAAAATGTTGACCGCTATCTATGTCAGTAGCCTCGGCAATAGCTGTGCTTCCTGCTGGTGGTAGTTTGTTTACAGAATTTCGCACGTTTGACCAGTGAATCGAGCGCCAAAGTGCTGCACGCTCCAGCCTAGAATCTTGCGCAAAAGCAGGAGTGTGCAGGTTTTTAGACGTCGATTTCGTGCGCAAAACTCGGATACACGTTCTTTTGGATATCGTGTGGCGTCGGCATAACTTCATTGCGACACTCAGTTTAGCTTGATGCATTAATAAATTGCACTAGAAAGTTGCTAGTCTGACTTTGCGAGACATTTCAGTGAAAGAGCGACTTATATACATAGATGTGATATAGATACTGATGCTAAGCCACGTAAGTACGTATACAGTGAAAATATACACTCGCAAGCCACGCTCATACACAGAGAGGGCCAAGTGTGAGTTACACATTCATTGAAAAATATCGTTCCATAAATTCCAGATACAAAAGTGCTAGCCCGAGGGTAAAATTATCATGCAGATAAAATTAATCAGGGGAGTTTTGATGTATCTTAGCAACACAACTTAATGTACTGCAGGTGATTGTTTAATGCTCTTTTGTAGCAAGCGTAATATGCGCATTCAATACAAATATTGCGTCTTTAGTCGTAAAATAGATAACACGCCTCGAACTGTAAAATAAAAATAATACGGCTCTAGTAGTACAACAGATACTACGCCTCTGTAAACTTATACGCTCGGTAAATTCTACGCCTCTGTAAAATCATGTGTCTCCGTAAAACGCTAAGCTTCTGCATTTTTAAGAAAACCACAACAGTCAATGGACGGGGAAGCAACACCTAAATGTATGGTAGCATAACTATAACAGTTCCGGGATGTCCGAAGCGCTTCTAAGAAGAACAACTAAAAAAAACGGTTCACCATAGATTCATTGACAGTAAATTTATCGCTGCAAATTCATCGAATGGTAAATTCATCGAATGGTAAATTCATCGAATGGCAGATTCATCGAATGGTAAATTCATCGAATGGTAAATTCATCGAATGGTAAATTCATCGAATGGTAAATTCATCGAATGGTAAATTCGTAGCATGGTAAATTCATCGAATGGTAAATTCAGCGAATGGTAAATTCATCGAATGGTAAATTCATCGAATGGTAAATTCGTAGCATGGTAAATTCATCGAATGGTAAATTCATCGAATGGTAAATTCATCGAATGGTAAATTCGTAGCATGGTAAATTCATCGAATGGTAACTGTTTCATATCTTTAGGGAGCGTTGACTACACGTGAAACTGAACGAGACTAACCAGATCGAGCGTGACTAGTAAGCCTGCGAAGCACAATAAGCGAGTGTGCAGATTATATTAGGTAAGGTCACTTTAGGTTAGGTTATTTGTTAGCATAAGTGGGTTGCCCCTAAAACATTCGAAGGTCGCAAGTAATTGGGTCTTAGGTCTGTTATTAGGCTTAGCAATGCCTTTTTTTAAAGAAAAAAATCAAGCGTTTTCGACTTGTACAATTTGGGCTTCGGCTAATAAGTTTAGTAATAAGTTTAGTTAGAGTAAGTGTCTCGCCCTATCGCCTACGATTTGGATTTTCTGAAAGTTAAAAATTGGGTCACCCAAAATCTATAAATCGCGTAAGATTTGCTTAGATCCACAAAGTTAAATAATTAAATAAAGATTCCAAATAACGTTAGAATAGCCCAGGCCAGGTAAGGTTAGGTTAAGTGAGATTAGGTTGGGCCAGGTTGTGCTAGGCTAGATTCGTGGTAAACTAGGTTTGTTACTTATTCCAGTTCGCACGTATTCCTTTACACGCTTGTTGCTGTTCCAGCTTATATTCCATTTTGCACGTATTCCAGTCATGCTCGTTCCTGTTGCTCTCAGTCAGTTAAGTGTGCGTTCAATCATTGCTTTCATTATCGTTCTATTTAATTACCATTCGACGAATTTACTGGGATTAATTTACTTGCAGTTAACTTACCGTCGATGAAATTATCCGCGAATAATATACCGTCGATGAATTTCCCTGCGTTCAATCTACCGTCGACCAATTTCCCTGCGATCAATCTACCGTCAACCAATTTCCCTGCCATCAATCTACCGTCGACCAATTTACCTGCGATCAATCTACCGTCGACCAATTTCCCTGCCATCAATCTACCGTCGACCAATTTACCTGCGATCAATCTACCGTCGTTGAATTTACCTTCATGACCTTACCGGATCTCCTTAAAACTTCAGTAGAAATATTTGCCTCTGCGATCAGTAATTGACGTACTTCAGGAACATCTCGAGTTTCAGCTCAGGATTATCGACAATCAGCAAATACGAGCATATACTCTGAACGTCCAAAATTTGGCAGGTACATCATTTATTATTAAAAATATAAATGTTTTATATAAAGAATGCCATATTCCATTGATCGGACATCTTTATTAGTTTTCTCTTACACCATAAACAAAATTCCTTAAATATTACGGTAAGAATGGTGGGAGTAATAATGACATCAAATCCCGTAAGATTTACGGAATCTGTAATTTTCCTAGTAGTCCTAAAAAAAGCAAGCATTCAATGAGGGACGAAAAGCCTTGACGTGGTTGATCCGAAGTCAACGTCGTTACCAAATCGTTGCCAAAAGCACGGCCGTATCAAGGCTACAGCCTGTGTTCAAGATATGCCATATTAATTTCGATGCATTATCTCATTGGTACAACATTATAAGTATGCGTACAATAGTCATGTACGGTATCTGGTGAGCGTCGTACTTTAAATAAGAAAGTATACATGGTTCGCAATTTCTCCAGTTTCAGTAAAAATCTATGTTCTGAGACTAACTTCGTCTGGAAAACGATAACGCACCCTAAAATAAGTATTAAATAGAATTTCTGCTAACGAGCTCCTTAATAATCATTCAGTTTACGAATTTCGTCACTCATTATGCAGTTTAAATGATTTACCACCTGAATTGTGAGGTCAGTATGTACTATATTTATTCAAAAAAATAATGGAACTGCAAACGAGATCTCACTTTTCATATCAGGTAAAAAGAAAGTTTATAGGGAACTGCCATTTGGTACCACGTACGTGAATTCGAATAGAGCGCAGGTTTAGCTGCTGGCCAAGAAGAAACTACGGGAATTCCCCAGTAAATCAAACATGGGACTTTCCAGGTAACATTTATAGAGTTTCCTCCATAAAGTTACGGATTTTTTTTTTAAAGTGTACAACCGAAGTCTTGAAATAGTCTGATGGTTCATCTGGTGCAATAGCTGGCCATTCTGATATCGAAATGGGTAGCTGATAATACTATTGCAAAGTGATCTAAGGAATATGGATGGCTGGTCTTCTCGCAGTGGAGTCTGGGAGGTGGATGAAATTAGATTATTGAGTGGTTTCAGCCGACGTTTAGCCTACGTTTCCACAACTAAGGCGATCTAACAGTGGAAGAAGCAGGGGACATAGAGTATGTCAATAGCAGCGTGGAGCCCATACACGAATGTGTTGCCGCACAGAATCAACGGGCATGGGAACAGCCAGTCGAGAAAGAAGAGGAAGAACATCAGGAGGAGTATGAAATCGGAAGGAAGCAAAGTGGGCACGAAAGACAGACGTCTGATACGAAGGTCTAGCTAATGGCTAAAGTAACTTATATAAACCTCCTGCATGGGGGCGCTGCTTCCCGTACCATAGGATGGCGAACCTAAACTAACATAACCCTATGGCCTATGACTCATCCTATATGCTCCTGAGGGGTGAATGAGGTAAAACTGGAAGGGAAAGGTTCATTCTGAAAGAACGTCCTATATGCTGGTGAAACCTTTTCTTAGAGTGCATCTGAGTGCTTCCCATTTGTAAGAACTCTGGCCAGTTCTGCAAGCATATTAACATACGACTAGCTGGACCCGTGGGAATTCCACGGTTAGTTAGTGTTTCCACTTACCTGAGTTTGACTTGAGGCAGCGTGTCTAACTTAACCCACCACTCTGACACTACAGTAATGTCCGCCTCTCAACCCTGTCTACCGATACGTGGCCCGCGTCTACCTTACACCTCGTCTAACTTCTCTTAGTATTCTGGTATCACCTGTGAATCTCGAATATGTTCTGCCAGCCAAGAATTCGCCCTTGTGTCTTGCTAGAGAGGTAGGACGGCGTGACGGAGTTTCTTGCATTTGTTCTCCACGGTATTTGCACGCCTTTGAACGTTCTGTTTGCCACAGTTTACACATAATTTATAGTACTTCAATTTTTTGCTGACAAATCCGATTTTGGTATTACGGGACCGGTGAATATTGATCAGTAGCCCATAAGTTTTCTGCTTTGTTTGATGCAACAGCAATACAACAAAGTGCACAACAGACTCCGCCAATTTCTTTTCACAACAGCGAGTAACCCTCTGCTCTCAAGATGTCATTGTATTTCCTTAGACTGCGCACATTCACTTCAAAAGATACTAATGAGTCGAGATGTTCAACACCACCCGTTTTGTGCTCCCGAAGCGTATCTTAGTTATGCATCTGGCCCAATTAAGAATGTCATCCGCCATCACCAAAGAGAACCTAATTCGTCAGGAAAAAAATGAAAAGAGGTGGATATGATGCGGGTGTCTTTGTTTCGAAACTGACTGAAAGTTTTTTCAAGAAACGAAAAAAATACGGCTATGGTTGATCTTTCTTCCAGCAAGAATCAGAGCTTTTTTCTACGCGAATTTCCCCCTATCTAATACTGAAAAGCGTAAAGTCCAGACACATGGACGGACGGATGGAACCTCAAGCAGAATTGTAATATAGATATATGAAAGCAGATCAGAAGGCAGTCTATATTTGTAGACCAGCCATCCATATTCCCTATAGATCACTTTTAAATAGTATCTTCACTTACCCACTCCGATGTCAGAATTCAAAATCCTTATATGTATATAGCAAAAAATAGGAGCCGGCGGTTGCGTCTCGCGAAGGAGAGCTGCGGATAGCTATAGCTCTGTGCATTTAGTGCCGTTATTTCGGTTATATTTATCCGAAAGCTTTGAACTTGTACCAGACGGTACATGAATTATCTGTGCATAGATTGGAAAAAACGAACTACNACCACCATGCCCCAACCCACTACCATGTCCCAACACGCTACCATGCCACAACACACTACCATGTCCCAACCCACTACCATGTCCCAACACACTACCATGCCCTAACACACTACCATGCCCCTACACACAACCATGCCCCTACACACTACCATGCCCCAACACACTACCATGCCCCAACACACTACCATGTCCCAACCCACTACCATATCCCAACACACGACCATGCCCTAACACACTACCATGCCCCTACACACTACCATGTCCCAACACACTACCATGCCCCAACACACTACCATGCACCAACACACTACCAAGCCCTAAAAGACCACCATGCCCCAACCCACTACCATGTCCCAACACACTACCATGCCCCAACACACTACCATGCCCCTACACACTACCGTGCCCCAACACACTACCATGCCCCAACACACTACCATGCCCCAACACACTACCATGCCCTAAAAGACCACCATGCCCCAACCCACTACCAAGTCCTAACACACTACCATGCCCCAACCCACTACCATGCCCCTACACACTACCATGCCCCAACACACAACCATGCCCCAACCCACTACCATGTCCCAACACACTACCATGCCCCAACCCACTACCATGCCCCTACACACTACCATGCCCCAACACACAACCATGCCCTTACACACTTCCATGCCCCAACACACTACCAAGCCCCAACACAGCCTACACTACCCCACCGCCGCAACACAAGCCCCGGCGGCGGCCCCCAGGAGGCCCAACAGAAGCACCATCAGGCGCTAATGCTCCACAGATGACGGATGCGAGTATCGTCGACACAGCGAGGTGCCCGGCGGAGATGGTATCGCGCGATAGCCACCACCGCGAGCCGGCCCAGCGATCCTCTCACCAGCGATACAAAAAAGGCATTCGGTTGGAAATGGGAAGGCGCTTCCCTGATGTGCGGAGATAAAAGGTCGGCGCTGCTGACTGTAATGGGCAATGATCGAGCTGCTCTGCACCCGCTAACTGAGACAGCAGTAGGCGTCGCTCCCGAGCTGTGATCTTAGCCATAAACGGGCCAGACAAAACGTCCGCGTCTCGTGAGGACGTCGCTGTTCTAAACCTCATCCGTGCAACAGGAGGACACTTGCACAGTTTAGAGGTCTTCCTCGCAGTAATAAAGCGGATATTGAACTGCCTTGTGGCCTTGAAGTTGCTTTTTCACTTTCTGGCCAAGTTTGTGAGTCATTGGCACATCTCTGTCATTCAGAAGCCGCTGCGAGGACACTGACCTAACTAGTAACATAAACGGTTGGGGGGGGGGGGCGGTTGCAATTAGTGACGGCTTGTGCATTGGGGCTTGAAGTGCCGACCCCACCTGCATATGGAATGGAAGAAGACAAATATAGGAATAATTCCAAAATAATAATCTTTTCACGTTCAGGACCTGAATCCAGCATAGGAAAAAGCTTTTCCACAGAATGGCTATCAAACTAATGCCGATGGAGCCACTTTACACGGACCATGAGTGGGTCACTCGATGTTAACATCAAGAGTCTTCAGTCGTTTGGCGCGATGGCTCAGACTATCTGTGTCTGACTACACCCATTCATTCCTTTGACACCCAGCAAGCATTTATCTGCAGCACGAGCAAATGCATGTAGAGTTTCAAATTGGGTTGCGCGATCAAGCGGACTTTACCTTTTGTAGGTAAACTTGTGAGTTTATTACTGTACTGCTCTCTGATTTCTTTAAGCCCTAGCAGACCAATTTCATTCGAGTGATACCGAAGTCATTTATTGCAGATAAATGGAGCTCGTTAAAACTTTGTAGTAGAGCTGAAAGTGACTCGTAACATACCTAACTTTGGATGGAGCTTTAGGCATTGATTGCTTAACCATTGCGTTTGAAACTAGAGAAAATCCAACGTTGTTCTACAGAAGCAAATGCAACGCAAAGTGCCACAAGCGTTAAGCAGCTAAATCGCTAAAGTGACTTTCATTTGTGAGTACTAAGCTAAGGCAGTCAGAGAGTACCACCTACTGAATGGCAGCTGACAGTAAACTAACACGGAAGTAGCAATCATTTCGGGAAATTCATAAAGTACAAATTAGAATTTCCATCAGCAACGCCAGCAACTTTCGTTGTGGTTTGTCTACTGACCGGCAGGGTTTGAGGAAATTGCCCATTTAAATATGACCGACGGGCTGAGCGGGAAGCTGTTGAACGATCCACACTACGGAAACCATGAGGCACTGCGTAGGTGCTCACCGAAAGAAACGCCCTGTGTCACAGATTCCCTGCGGTTCTCTGGAAACATGTAAAACAAGGAGGATGCCTCACACTCTAATTTACACGCACGAATGCAGTGCGTCTCGGCTGCCAAGGCTGGAGCTGTGGAGGATAATGACTGGGGAGGAGAGCTCTGCGGGAGAGCTGTCGGGGCCGTAACTGACCTCTTCATCTTCTGCACAGCCAGGAATTTGTGCCTGTGTATATCTTCTTACAGCAGCAATACTCGTCATTCACCTGTGAAGTGCAGCGTAAACCAATAGCTGAGATCTAAGTGAGATGTGCGCGACGCTGCCGGCGTACCCGCCCTGCGAGAGGATGTGGAGGAGACTCACGGTGGCAAGTGACAGGCCTGGACCATTATGAGCACACGCAGGCTAACATGTCTATCAAGAACTGCCCGCAGTTCCCACAACTGCGGCCGCTGTACCGGTCAGTAGCGGCTACAGTGAAGTACTGCCGCAATCAACTGAGGCCTTCCATCAGTACTGCTGTCGCGAGGGCCTCCTGTCCCATCAGAAGCCCAGCTGGAAGCCGCGAACAGCGGCAGCCAAAATCGCATATTTGCCGCAATTAATCGCGTGGTAACGCGTCCGCCGCAGCGGGGGGACTATCGCCGGCCCAGGCAGACGTCTTGGTGCTGCCGCTCCTGGACTCTTGAGTTGGCGACTATTGTGAGCTTCTGCAATCATCGCAAGGATCATTAGTAACTAGTGAGGTGGTGTGTTGTGGCGGGGGGACGGCCACAGCGCTGGAGCTCCTGAGGTCTCTATTGAGAAAGGCACAGTCGGCGCTTTGGAAGCAGCGTTGCTGGTAAGGGCGGGACCTATGTTGTGACTGTGTGATGTGCAACACTAAAGTAAAGGTAAAGAAAACTTGGACTGCACCCACCACTGGGAAACCCACCCGCAATGGTTCGTGCGGCAGACATAGGCCAGCTGGTTCCAGAGGAGCAATTACAGCTACAGTCGAAAACGGGTCGCTAAAGAACTAGGGCACTGAAACGGAAGGTTCAACGGCCTGCCACCCCCTACCCTAAGGTAAGTATCCCTACGACAGCTATACGCACCAAGCAAATTTGCTGATTCAGCGTGCCGAGCGTCATGACAAACACCGCGCCTGGCAGGGGATTGTTCCCGAGACCCTCAGCAAACTGTGCAGCACACAACGCCCGCTGCTACCGTGGGAATAACCATGATGTTCTTCACTGTAACTATACTGCTAAGCACAACACTGCATAACTTAACACATTCCTGTCCCTATGTTCCACTCTATGTCATATATCATTGGCCATCGAGCTATATTAATACGCCCAAGTCGACTTCGATATATCAATGATCTGTTCATTAAACTGAGGGCGTATTTCTAGAACAGGCTGGAAATGAAATTGAAAGGTATGCCCGATTCACTCTCATGTAATGCTGCAGAAAGGAGTAGGAAGAGCTTTTAGCAAATACTACTATGTATAGTGATTGTGACCAAGCAGTTACAAACTGTGAAAATATACTTTGCGTAAAATTATGTATACAGTTAGTCGCTCACATTATTTAATTCAATTATATGTTATGAACTTTCAGGTAACAATGGTAAATAAACTTTTATAAAAATAATTTTGTGAACAAAATAATTCTGAACCGAGTTCACACGTCATTCATACCAATGCGCACATTCACTCGTTCGAATATTTTGTAGCGTCGTTGTCAGCGCAACACTGTGTCAGCGCAACACTGTGTCAGCGCAACACTGTGTCAGCGCAACACTGTGTCAGCGCAACACTGCGTCAGCGCAACACTGCGTCAGCGCAACACTGTGTCAGCGCAACACTGTGTCAGCGCAACACTGTGTAAGCCACAAAAGGTCAAAATGCTAACCGTCCAATCAGGTTCTTCTGCAAGCACCGCTAGGCAAGTTACGGAAATCTTTTCAAATTTCAAGTGCAATAAGATAAAAAAAAAAAACAGTGCACTTTTTTGCTATTTCTAGAAGCCAGTAACGCATTCGGACGAGTGAATGAGCAAACGCGTTGATATGAATGTCGTGTGAACTCGCCCTAGTTTTCATTCAAATTTATAGCACGTGCATATTCTGCTCTTCATAGACTAAGCAATAATTTTGCCAGCATGCGCGCACTGCAAAAATTCAATAGCACCTGTATGGACTGTGGAAAACTAAAACTATTGAAAGATAAGCAACCACGCATCGTCTTGAAAAACTCCTATTACACTTCATTTTGCATGATTGTGATCAATTTCAAAATATAGAAACAATACTCCGTATAACAATTCCCTTAGGACGTCTTCAACGAAATATCAATCTGCCTACGAAGTTTCCAGCTTTGTTTCGCATGTGCGAAGGTCTCGAGAGGCCGGGACGCCGCTGACAAATGACGTGTCAGGACAGCGGGCGGCCGTCATCTGACGCCGTCAGCCTGTCAAATTTGCCAGGATAGTCGCAACTTGGTGTAGGGCGGACGCCGGTGAGACAAAACCCGCTTTGTTTTGTTTAAAGAAATACTAATTTATGGACATACGACATCGAAGAAATTGGGCTGTGCACGTGCAAACACTGCAGCCAGTAGGCTAGTAGACATACTGCAGACTCTGCAGGGGCAATCTTCGTCGATCTGTTTTCTTTGGAGTACTTTCTGCTCTTCCAACTTTTCTGGAATCTGAGTCTTGATAGCAACTTCAAACTTCAAACCTCATTTGAATTAAAAATCGAGACTCATGATTTTATAAATTTGGACATAATGTGAGTACACGGACTCATTCCTTCAGTGTTGCGGGCTCGGAGTTTCAACCCTCTTGTCGCTAGAGTTACAAAATCCACGAACTTCTCAACTCTCCCCGTACAGGCGAGTCCTCACGCATGAAGCCTGCCAGCGTGGTGCGGAGACACCGGTCACTTAGCACTAAGGCATCATTGCACGGACGACCTTACAGCAACAACAGCAGATCACATACCAAAGACCCGCACAAAAACGAGCTGAGATTGTGTTTTTGTGCTACGGCAGAGTGCCGACTTCCTCCAAGCAAACCACGGGCTTGCAAATACTCGAGTATCCATCACAAGCTCG
>LQNS02278083.1:8819945-8831362 GCA_001587735.2 Parhyale hawaiensis | reverse complement strand
GTGTTGACAAAATTAAAGGAGATCCCGTGGTGATCCATCACACTGTGATGGCCGACACCGTTGCGGTGTGGTGGTTCACATCCTTACGTCAGGCACCTCAGGTATGTCTTCGATAATACACACACTTACCTAAGTAATCTGGAAGTGATCCGTCCTTATGATCTGAGCTAACCTAGCAATCTTAGGCAGATTAGTGGTAGTGATAGGGCCGGTCTGCTATAGACTCCCTCAGTGTTTTGTTGGGTAAGTGAGGCTAGCAATTGCGGGAGATGTAGAGACATAACATTGCCCACCGTAATGTGGCAGGGCTCACTACACATGATGTGGCTCACAGCACTGTATATACGTGTACTGTATGTAGTGCAACGAAGTCCATGCATTCGTTGCAAATGTCATCTGCAGCACTAATTTTCAACAGCATCGCGTTGTTTTTCTCGCCGAAAACTGCACAAACATTATCAATAGTCTAAAACAGAACAATTCTTTGTTTACAGTAAAACTAAAATAATGTTATGGAGGCAAACAAGCCTCTATTTCTACCAAAAGTTTCGATAATATGTTTACCGTCGTATCCACTGGCTTGTAAGTGTCACCAGTGCAGTGTCTAGTGTCTTTTCAAATTTTTAGTAAATGTCGTCTCCGAAAGCAGTGCTCATATTTGTTGTGCATGCAGATACAGCAACGCATTCGAACGCTGTGGAGTGAAAACGCAGGACAAAAGACTATCGTCTGCAGCGGGCCTTAGAGACTCAGAAAAGTCACCGCGAACAAAAATGAATCAATATATTAACTTTTTTCAGTTAGTACTCTTCATATGGAACTTTATGTCTCCTGAACCTTAATTGGTAAGTTCAGCAGAAGTTTACGGTTGCTCTACGTCACACTTGTTCTATTGTTTCAACTTCTTGGCAGAATGTGTTCTAAGACCGGCACTAGATAGGTAACCTAATGTCCATACTCTAATCTTATAGCCTACTGTACTTCTTACCTGCAGCACCTGCAGCACATCTATTCACCTAAGGCCAAGTTCACACGTCACTCCTATCAACGCTTTCTTTCATCCGAAACGCTTTGTAGCGTCGTTGTAAACACAACTTCGTCTTCGCGACTTAAAGATTTTAAAATGTCAGCGTCAAATCTGTTCCCTCTGCAAGTGTCACTATGCAAGGTTCGGATATCTCTTTAAATTTGGGGTGAAATTGAACTAAAATTGTGCACTTCTCTGCTATTGCTAGGGCGCAGTGACACATTTGGACAAGCAAAAGAGTAAACGCGTTGATATATAATGGCGCGTGAACTGGCTCTAAGTCGTAGCCGTGCAGCATCTACTGCATATGGCGTTTCCAGAAGTGTTACTTATAGCGATGACACGCGCTTGCCATAAGCTGATGAAACTCCCGCAAACTCGCAAAATTTTTTGCGCAAAAGAGCACCTCTCTATTCACTCGTGAGAATGGTCCGATGGTCAAAAAACTTCGAGCTCCGTTCATCCGAAAGCGACGATGTCATGGCTACGGACTGAACACCACGATAAAAAATACTTCTGACAAGCAGAATAGTATAATAGATGCTATCCAATGTCTTCAAAAGTGATGCTAAGAACAATTATATGATAGAATATTTTGAAAATAATAAACCATTGCGTCTCCGAAAGCGAACTGAACGCCCTACCCTCCGATAGATGTCTCTGGTGGCCAGGAAGCAAAGAGTGTAAACTGAACGCATACGATATAAATAAATAACACTGAATAGAAAATGGAGAATATGCGCTGAAAATGCCAACCGCTATTTATGGCAGTAGCCTCGGCTGTAGCTCTTTGCTTCCTGCTGGTGGTGGTTTGTTTACAGAATTTCACGCGTTTGACCAGTGAATAGAGCGTAAAAGTGCTGCCTGCTCCATTCTAGGATATGGCGCAAAAGCGAGAGTGTGGAGGCTTAGACGTCGATTCCGTGCACAAAACTCGGATACTCGTTCTTTTGGATAGCATGTACGTGGCATCTGCATTATGTTGAGCTCTTGTAAACTAACTTTTGGGCATATAACTATATCTGGAGGGTCCAGGAGGGATTTTTAACTCAAAGTTCATTGTAAGTGTTTGCTATTTAAAAGGGCAAATCAACGCATTCGGACGAAAAGACGACGATACTCGTTCTTTTGACTAACATGTGGCATCGGCTTTGCTTCATTGCGACACTCAGTTTAGCTTGACGCATGTATTACAGAAATGTTATTTACTTCATTGCGACACTCAAGCATGTTCACTTTTCCGAAGCTTACTGTCGCGTCCTCCAATAATACAAAAACTGAACTTCATTTTTATTCTTTCGATTTGCTAATACGTATATTATTTGTTGTGTTTTGTTGGCAGTTAGGATACCTACTTTAAGCAGATAGCTCTAGCCAGGTCGTGTTTAACGGCTCGAAAGCTCGGGGTCAATAAAACTAAAATCCCAGAAGGCTTCCTTATTCACTTCTCCAATATGACCTAGCCTGGGAGTCCTCCAATCTTCGAATCAATACGCATAGATGTGATATAGATACTCTGATGCTGAGCCACATAAGTATATACAGTGAAAATATACACTCGCAAGCGACGCTCATACACAGAGAGGGACAAACGTGAGTTACTCATTCATTGAAAAATATTGTTCTATAAGTTACAGATGTTAAAGTGCCCTATAGCCCGAGGATTAAATTATCATGCAGATAAATTCAACCAAGGGAGTCTGCACGTATCTTAGCAACACAACTTAATGTACCGCAGGTGATTGTTCAATGCGCTTTTGTAGCAAGCGTAATATGCGCATTAAATACAAATACAGTTGTAAAATAGATAACACGTGCCTCGACCTGTTAATCGAAAATAATACGCCTCAAGTTTTAAAATAGATACACGTCTCTGTAAACTTACACGTTCGGTAAATCTTACACCTCTGTAAAATCATGCGTCTCCGTAAATTGCCAAGCTTCTGCATTTTTAAGAAAACCACAACAGCCAATGGACGGGGAAGCAACACCCAAAGGCATGATAACATAACTAACAGTTCCGGGATGTCCGAAGCGCCTCGAAGAAAAACAATAAAAAAAAAATCACTATACATTCATCGACAGTAAACTTATCGCTGCAATTTTATCGAATGGTAAATTCGTCATATGGTAAATTCGTCGAATGGAAAATTCGTCATATGGTAAATTCGTCGAATGGAAAATTCGTCATATGGTAAATTCGTCGAATGGAAAATTCGTCATATGGTAAATTCGTCGAATGGAAAATTCGTCTTATGGTAAATTCTTCGAATGATAAATTCATCGAATGATAAATTCGTAGAATGGTAAATTCATCGAATGGTAAATTCATCGAATGATAAATTCGTAGAATGGTAAATTCATCGAATGGTAAATTCATCGAATGATAAATTCGTAGAATGGTAAATTCATCGAATGGTAAATTCATCGAATGGTAAATTCATCGAATGATAAATTCGTAGAATGGTAAATTCATCGGGTGGTAACTGTTTCGTATCTTTAGGGAGATTTGACTTCACGAGAAACTGAACGAGACTAAGCAAATCGAGTGCAATTAGTAAACCTGCGTAGCAACATAAGCAAGTGTGCAGATTATATTAGGTAAGGTTACTTTAGGTTAGGTTATTTGTCAGCATAAGTGTGCTGCCCCTAATACATACGAAGGTCGCAGGTAGTTGGGTTTTAGGGCGATTATTAGGCTTGGCAATGCCTGATATTAAAGAAAAAAATCAAGCGTTTTCGACACGTACATTTTAGGCTTCGGCTAAAAAATTTGGTTGGTTAGAGTAAGTGTCTCGCCCTAATACCGACGATTCGGATCTTTCCCCAAGTTAAAAATTGGGTAGCCCAAAAACTAAAAATCGTGTAAGGTTTGCTTGGATCCACGAAGTTAGATAATTAGATAAAGATTCCAAATAACGTCACATTAGGTTAGATTAGCCTAGGCCATGTAAAGTAAGGTTAAGTGAGATTAGATTGGGCTATAGGTCATGTTAAACTAGATTCAAGGCAAACTAGGTTTGTTACTTATTCCAGTTCGCACATATTCCGTTATACGCTTGTTACTGTTCCTGCTTATATTCCATTTTGCGCGTATTCCAGTCAAGCTCGTTCCTGTTGCTTTCATTATCATTCTATTTAATTACCATTCGACAAATTTACTGGGATTCATTTACCCGCCGTTAATTTACCCGCGATTAATTTACCTCCGATGAATTTACCTTCGTAACCTTACCGGATCTCCTTAAAACTGCAGTAGAAATACTTGCCTCCGCGATCAGTAACTGACGTACTTCAGGAACATCTCGAGTTTCAGCTCAGGATTATCGACCATCAGCAAACATGAGCATATACTCTGAACGTCCTAAATTTGGCAGGTACATCATTTATTATTATAACCATACATGTTTTATATAAAGAATACCATATTCCGTTCATCAGACTTCTTTATTAGATTGGATTAGATAGGTGGCAGTAGACGAACCAAGAGGCCCATTCCCATAGAGGCCCCGGAACTTACCCCCCGGCCCTCTATGAGCTATTGCCATTATGTTAGTAGGATGTAGATGACCGGGGAAACGAGAGGAGAAAAAATGGAAGACGACAGAACAAAACACAGAAAAAAGAAGGGGAGAAAATCTCAGCCAAAGAGATGATCATGAATGCACGCAAGCATGATCGATGGCAGCTGATATGCGGAGCTTAAAGATATAGATCGAGCGGAAGTGAGAAGAAGTCGGCTGAAGATGGCCTGGGAAGCTTTAGCCGTTAAGTGCTTTCGACTCGTGGAAGAGGAGTTCTTAGCAGTGGAGAATGACTCTCCCAATATGTATGTCAAGACGATTTTTAAACGAGTTGTCCGACTCCGCACCAACGGCGTCGGAAGGGAGTCTATTCCAAATGCTGACTATGAAATAGGGAAAGAACTGCTGACTTGAGGTTGTTCTTCGAGCTTTATGCTTGAGTTTTTGACCGTTGTTCCCAAGCGATCATTGAGGTCTCATTCAAAGAGTCCCGTTGTAGGTACGTCGTTGAAGCCATTCTCTTTCTCTTACACCATAAACAAATTCCTTGAATATTATGGTAAGAATGATGGGAGTAATAATGACATCAAATCCCGTAAGATTTACGGAATCTGTAATTTTCCTAGTAGCCCTGAAAGAAAGCGAACATTCAATGTGGGACCCTGAAGCCTTGACGTGGCTGATCCGAAGTCAATGTTGGTACAAAATCGTTGCCAAGAGTACGGCTGCATTAACGAAACTGCATGTGTTCAAGATGCATATTATGCATATTAATTTCGATGCACTATCTCATTCGTAACGTAATGGTACAACATTATAAGTATGCGTACAATAGTCATGTACGGTATCTGCTGAGTGTTGTAATTCAAAAAAGAATGTATACATGGTTCGCAATTTCTCCAGTTTCAATGAAAATTTGTGTTTGGAGACAAACTTTGTCAGGAAAACGATAACGCACGCTTTAATAAGTATTAAATAGAACTTCTGCAACCAAGCTCCTTAATATTCATTCAGTTAATGAATTTCGTCACTCATGCAGTTTAAATGATTTACCGCCTGAATTGTATGGTCAGTATATACCATATTTATTTAAAAACATAATGGAAATGCAAAAGATATCTCACTTTTCATATCGGGTAAAATGAAAGTTTATAGGGAAGTGCTATCTGGTACCACGTACGTGAATTCGAATAGAGCGCAGGTTTAGTCGCTGGCCAAGGAGAAAATACGGGAATTCTCCAGTAAATCAAACCTGGGACTTTCCAGGTAACATTTATGGAGTTTCCTCCCTAAAGTTACGGATATTTTTTTTTTACAGTGTACAACCGAAGTCTTGAAATAGTTTGATGGTTCGTCTGGTGCAATAGCTGGCCATTCTGATATCGGAATGGGTAGCTGATAATACTATTGCAAAGTGATCTAAGGAATATGAATGGCTGGTTTCCTCGCAGTGGAGTCTGGGAGGTGAATGAAATTAAATTATTGAGTAGTCTAAGCCTCCGTTTTCACAACTAAGGTGATCTAACAGTGGAAGAAGCAAGGGACATAGAGTACGTCAATAGCAGCGTGGAGCCCATACACGAATGTGTTGCTGCACAGAAGCAACGGGCATGGGAACAGTCAGTCCAGAAAGAAGAGGAAGAACATCAAGAGGAGTATGAAATCGGAAGAAAGCAAAAAGGCCACGAAAGACAGACGTCTCGAACGAAGTTCTAGCTAATGGCTAAAGTAACTTACATAAACCTCCTGCATGGGGGCGCTGCTTCCCGTACCATAGATATGATGGGCGAACCTAAACTAACATAACCCTATGGCCTATATCTCATCCTATATGCTCCTGAGGGGTGAATGAGGTAAAACTGGAAGGGAAAAGTTCATTCTGAAAAAACGTCCTATATGTTGGTGAAACCTTATCTTGCGGTGCATCTGAGTGCTTCCCATTTGTAAGAACTCTGGCCAGTTCTGCAAGTATATTTACATACGACTAGCTGGACCCGTGGGAATTCCACGGTTAATTAGTGTTTTCACTTACCTGAGTTTGACTTGAGGCAGCGTGTCTAACTTAACCCACCACTCTGAAACTACAGTAATGTCCGCCTCTCAACCCTGTCTAGCGATACGTGGTCCGCGTCTACCTTACATCTCGTCTAACCTCTCTCAGTCTTCTGATGTCCCCTGTGAATCTCAAATCTGTTCCGCCAGCCAAGAATTCGCCCTACTGTCTTGATAGAGAGGTAGGACGGCGTTTTTGCATTTGTTCTCCAGGGTGGGTATTTGCACGCCTATGCACGTTCTATTTCACACAGTTTACACATAATTTAGCACTTCAATTTTTTGTTGACAAATCCGAGGTTTTGTCTTGTTTTGCATTGTTACGGGACCGGTGATTATTGATCAGTAGCCCATAAGTTTTCTGCTTTGTTTGATGCAACAGCAATACAACAAAGTTCACATCAGACTCTGCCAATTTCTTTTCACAATAGCGAGTAACCCTCTGCTCTCAAGATGTCATTGTATTTCCTTAGACAGCGCACATTCACTTCAAAAAATACTACTGAGTCGAAATGTTCAACTCCACCCGTTTTGTGCTCCCAACGCGTATCTTAGTTATGCATCTGGCCCTATTAAGAATGTCATGCCATCACCAAAGAGAACCTAATTCGTCGGAAAAAAATGAAAAGAGGTGGATATGGCCAGGTGCGGGTGTCTTTGTTTCGAAACTGACTGCAAGTTTTTTCAAGAAACAAAAGAATACGGCTATTGTTGATCTTTCTTCCAGCAAAAATCAGAGCTTTTTTCTACGTGAATTTCCCCCTATCTAATACTGAAAAGCGTAAAGTGCAGACACATGGACGGATGGAACCTCAAGCAGAATTGTAATATAGATATATAAAAGCAGGTCAGAAGGCAGTCTATATTTGTAGACCAGTCATCCATATTCCCTATAGATCACTTTTAAATAGTATCTTCAGTTACTCACTCAGATGTCAGAATTCAGAATCCTTATATGTATATAGCAAAAATAGGTCACCTTTAAACTTTGGCCTTACAGCCGTGACACTCTATTATTGTTCTATGACTTGGCTTAGTTTTCCACGTCTTTCTTATTCTTCGCCTGTCTATAATTTTTTTTACGATGAACCGTTTCTTCGGAGCAGCCTTGCGATGTAGCAATGTCATACTTAAAGTTCGATCTTTTATATTTTTACGGCATAACTGATCTTCTTTTCTTTTTTCAGACGCATTCATTGATAAAGACGTTCAAAGTCGAAATCAACTGGTCCGAGCGCCTAATTTACAGTGTAAGAGAATTTTACGTGAATTGCCAGAAAGTATCCAGCAGCCCCTTGGCCGGACACTATTGAAATTCCTGTTAATAGCGACGGAACATATATTATATTTATTGGTTCCATTGATAGACTGAAACATAATAACTTCTCATCAGAGTGTGCAGATTGTGAATTTGTTGTTGTTTAGCGGTCATTTTGGAAAAACCCTGTGCGTGCCTCACCCACGTACTCACGTCATTGAGACATCTAACTTGGAGGTATCGTTTATCGAATCGTGCCATCAACGTTCTTTTTCTTCATGCCAGAAAAGGGTTAGTCGTGTCTTGCAAATAATTTCACGCAGTGAACACTGATATTGTTTTTGAGTAATTAGTTGATACCTAATTCGGCATATAAAATACCCATGTTTCTTTCATTGCGCTAATATGTTTGATTTGCTCTGATCGTTGTATGGGAATCTGTGTTTTGGAAGTGAATATTTTTCGGCAAATCATTTTACGTTCTCGTTTCATAAAACATTACGCCTGCGTTTTTATAAACAGGCTTTAGCAACAAGATTTACATATTAGGGCACTTCGTATAATATTTCATAAATATGTATGTAGGCCGATTTGAAAGATACTCAAGTAATGCAACATTAATAATAGTATCAGTGGTTGCCTAGATAATGCATCATTAACTAGAGCACTCTGAGAACACATACTTCCGCCAAGCGAGGCAACGGTAGCAAAAAATTCAAATTGGCTCTGAAACTATGATTTTTTTGTATCAACTCTAAAATCTAATAATTTGTGTCTTTTGATAGTAATAACAGTTTATGCAATTTTCTTGAAGATCCGTTCATAACTTTTTGAGTTATACTGCTAGCAAACCGTTATGACAAACATGATTCAAACATATAAACGAAGCAACCGATCTGCACTAAAATTTAATCATTTAATTATGTCTTTTAACATTACTAACAAACCCTATAAATTTCATATTGATCCATTCATTATTTTTTGAGTTATTGTGCTAGCAAGCAAAAAATTAAAAACAGAGACGAACGAACAAACGGATCATTACCAAAATTTAGTCATCTACTCTTCGTTATATACCTAACAACTCATGTAAATTTCATAAAAATCCGTCTTCAACTTCTCAGTTTTGACATTGAGAAAAATGCGGCAGACAAACAAACAAACTAACAAACGGATGGATTGGTCTTCACCAAAAGTTGATCATTCATTCCTCCTAACAAAGCTAACAATCCCTGTAAATTTCGTCCAAATCGGTTCATAACTTTTTGAGTTATCTTGGTGACATAGAGGCAGACAGAGAGAGAAACAAGCAGACAGACACTATATTCCAGTGAAGAGTTTAGGAAGCTCAATTAAATTTGGACAAACCCGCTAGGAAATAATTTCTGGGCTCGCATAGGATTTGACAGAGTCGGGAGTGGGGGGGGAGGGGACTTCCCGTTAATATGCCTAGCAACAGACCGTTCCCGCGATCCCAAGGCAACAATGAAGAAATTTCCTTCATAATCCTTCGTAATTCCTTCTGTAAAATATGGGAATGTACAGGCACTTCCAGCGTAGCGACGGACTCTTTATAGGTTCCCTTTCAAACCAGAAAAACTTGCAAATTTATTTCTAATTTCTTCCAGTCAAAACACTGAACTTTTTTATACAGCGCAGATGTTTTTATTGCCGGTATTGTGCTTCTATTCATTCAATAGGTCTACTCCAGAAAGAAGGACGAAAGCAAACAATAGGACTTTATGTCCTGAAGTGAGACTAGCTACGCTTAGTAAGCTATTTTTGCTGCAGTTTGAAACTTAAACCACTTCCTTTTTGACTGCGTTTGAAGCACATTTAATATGCTGTATTATTCAGGGATTCTTTATATTAATGCTATAATTGTAAGATTCGTAGAAACCAGAAATGAATCTACCCCGTTTTTGTATAGTACTCTGGGCTGCTCGATAAGGAAATGGTTATACTATTGCGCCGGGTGATTAACAGCCTTCATCTTTTATATTTTAAAAGAATTGTTAAGTGTAATCCGCTTGGATTGCATTGCATCCTCTCTGGCAGAATTATAACCACAGTTAAAAGCACTGAAGTGTCAATGTTACGAATAATGACTGGCTAGAGCCTGCGGTAATTTCAAAGAGCAAACGTGTTGATTTTCATTTATGCCCTCAAACCCTCATCATGCATACTATAAGGGTGAAAATTTTCTTGCAAGTTAGCAGTTCATCGATAACATGTGAGAAGAAATTTAAAACATTACTTCTAAATCCGTATCTCTCATAAGATGTTCTACTCCTATCTAATACTAAAAACGCAGCTCTCAGAGCTATTGAAGTGTAGTGAATGTTCCTTTGGCTGTGAAGATACTAACGCCATGACTGGCAGAAATATTAAGTAATGATAGGACGTAGACATGGAGGAAGACAGTTAACATAATCTGCAGACCTCCGAGCCCCACCCACCACTACACCCACACCTAACACCCGCCGCTTCGCTGTATGCACCCGACCCACACGCAACAAACTCATCCGTCTCACCAATAGCCGTGTAAGTGTACGGCCGCCTCCACTCTCTCATTACTCGATCATTGATATCACTCCTTCACACTACCATTATGGTAATTGTGCATGCGGGCTGCAGCCCAGCTAAATCTTGGCCAATATTTGTTGTATCTGAGCCTGTCAGCTGTGTAAAGTGCGCTGTGCGTACAGCTTACCTGTACGCTGAGACGCTGCTGTGCACGCACAGTCAACAGGTGGGTTGAAATCGCCAACATTTTCATTGTTTTCCCTAATGAAACATTTTCCTTTAAGTAACTATGACACAATGGCAATAGCTCATAGAGGGTCGGGGCGTAAATTCCGGCCCTCTATGAGAATGGGCCTGTTGGTCCGTTAGTCTAATTTAATCAGTGGTTTGTTATTTCATTCAACTCGTTCTCTGTGTGTAGCTATAGAAAGTTAAGTGGCGAGGTATGTTCATGTTTGGCTACTAGCTGTATGTTCTAAATCTGTGTATAGCACACAGCCAGCTGCCTGGCTCTTAGATATGCCTTTTCTGCGGCAGGTGGTGCAGCTAGACGGGCTGCCTCTTCCCTCTTCCATGGGGCACAGGTCCTCGACTGGGAACAAGTGCCGGTCAGTGAGCGCTAGTGGAGGGCTACGTGGAGTGGCACCAGCCAGCGTTTGGGGAGGGACACGTAGAGTGGCACCAGCCAACGTTTGGGGAGGGACACGTGGAGTGGCACCAGCCAACGTTTGCAGAGCATCACGTGCAGTGGCACCAGCCAACGTTTGCAGAGCATCACGTGCAGTGGCACCAGCCAACGTTTGCAGAGTATCACGTGCAGTGGCACCAGCCAACGTTTGGGGAGGGACACGTAGAGTGGCACCAGCCAACGTTTGGGGAGGGACACGTAGAGTGGCACCAGCCAATGTTTGGGGAGGGACACGTGGAGTGGCACCAGCCAACGTTTGGGGAGGGACACGTGGAGTGGCACCAGCCAACGTTTGGGGAGGGACACGTAGAGTGGCACCAGCCAACGTTTGGGGAGGGACAC
>LQNS02278083.1:8802041-8814525 GCA_001587735.2 Parhyale hawaiensis | reverse complement strand
TTAAGAGAAACTCTTTTACTATCTCTGACATGCACTATACCACTCACCCCACTCACAATACCCACTCTGCCACTCACCCCACCACTCGCACAAAAGCCCTGAGCTCCACAGAAACTCTCTCACTCCATCAATACTATCCGGCAGCCATCAGTGGTGGGCCGGCGACGGGTTATCTGATAGCCGCGACACTAATCTGAGCGACAGCGTTCGGACTTCCTAGCAGACTCTGCTGCTGCTCCTGTATAATCTTCTAATGGTTGGCTGTGATACGTATCTTGTGTACACACTTACTCGTACACTGGTGCCGTGTGTACAAGACACACTAGGCCAGAGACACTCACAACATAGCCTCAAAGTGTTGCTTATCGAGTCACAGTTTTCTGTAGGTGGGAAAAGGTTCATAAATTTTACATGAGCTGCGCACTGACCATAAGAGGCAGCGTGTGCCTAATTTATGCCAGTTGCTCCTTTTAACCGGCGATACGGGATAGCGTTCTTGAGGGTGAGAGTAAATATTAAATTTTCATGAGATTCATGGCAGCAAATAAATAATTATGTTTATTGACTTTCACTATATATTATTTTTTCGCTGTTGATAGCCATACATTATCCGTACATATGATATAATTTTTATCTCTTTGAGGGTTATGAGTATATTCCAAAATTTGTAGGGGAGTATGTAGACATGACAATTCGAGTTTGTTAATTATCGCCCAACAGCACGGTAGGCTACTCACCATCGCTGTCACACTGCATCACCACTTATGTAGAACCCCTGGGCATGTAAGCAAGTGCGACTTAAGTGCTCTAACTAAGCTTCATTGCATGGGTTAGAGGAAGTGTAATTTATCCAAACAGAAATCCCATCCTCGCTAATCTGAAAACATGGGCAAGTATTTTTTATAACACGACATACAGTATAAGTACGACAACACCATCCTGGTGAACTGATTATATTCAGTAACATTCTCAATTGAACCGGGAAGAGCGTTCCAAACAGAGGCTAGCAGATATACACTTTTAATACTAGAGGTTTTCAGGCCTCTATTTGTCATTCAAAGGTTCATTTTAAGGCCAAATACTGTATATACTCACTACTTTTAAGGATCAAACAGGTTATGGGGAATATTTACATTATTGCGTTTCAAACAGTTGACAAATATCAACTTAGGTAAGTTTAATCGTTCTAGGCGAATATCTACGTTTTAAACACATTACGGAGTTCAGCCGGAAGAAATTAGCAAAGTATTTGAGTGCATCAAAATTTTCACAAATTTTCGAAAGATATTTCGCCAAATAATATAATTCGGTTAGCATTTACTAATGTGTAAATTATTCGAAACTTCAAGCTCCTGCAATAAAAATACGCCCAATCGTATGAGTAAAATCAATAAAACTCTTGTATTTCATTCGAAACACAATCACTTTCAGATAAGTTATAGCCAGGCGTACATGTTCTATAACCTTCAGTTATCAGCAGATGTGTAAGTTAGAAAAGTATCAGTAAATCCATTCAGGATTTAATAGAATAATATTCTCAAGCTAAAATGTGCAAACCTCTTCATTGCAGCTCAAAAGTTTAATAATTGCTAAAGTAATATAAATCTCACATAAGCGACACTAATTGTGCCCTGATATGTAGCAGTTAGGTACGTAAAGCGATTGTTCAATTGGGTGCCAAAATTAAACCTCAGAGGCAAGATTTGTTGGGACATCGCGCAGGTGCTCTGGGAGTGACCCGCTTAACTGAGTTACCCACAAGGATGAAACGCATTGCTCACCACGAAAATACCTGAAAACAACCTTCTAAAACGTTCACTTCACCGAACAGGCTAGAGCTAGCCACTCTTGATGGCCCGGATGGATGGATGGATGAGTTGTAGTGATGGTTTGTTTTCAATAAATAATTATTACCTCCGCCAATGAGGTTATATTTTCGTCGGGGTTGTCTGTCTGTCTCTTGTTCTGTCCATCTGCCGTTCTGTCTGTATAGTTGTCTATCATCTAGATTACTCAAAAAGTTATGGAGGGATTTTGACGAAACTTATGGAATTGTTAAGTATATTAGTAGAAATAGATGATTTATTTGTTTCTGAAGATTCGTATTCGTTCATCCATTTGTTTGTTTGTCTGCCTCCTTTTTCTTAATGCCATAACTGACAAAATTGTGGGCGGATTTTTATAAAATGTAAATGATTGTTAAGGTAAATTACGAAGAGCAAATTACCAAATTTTTGTGATGATCTGTTTGTTCGTTCGTTAATCGCTGTTTTTTATTTTGTGCTTGTTGACACAATAACTCAAAAAATTATGAGAGGATATTTATGAAAATTACAGCAGCTGTTAGTTATGTTTAAAAGACATGAATATTTAAAACTTTGGTGGTAATCGGTTGGTCTGTTTGTGAGTTTGACTAGCATTCGTCAGAATGTTTGTTTGCAGCACAACTCAAAAAGTTATGAACGAATCTTCAAGAAAATTACTGAAGCCGTTAATACTCTTAAGGGTACAAATGAGTAGATTTTCGTGTCGATACAAAGAAAATCATGGTTTCAGAATCAATTTGAATTTTCAGTTACCGTTGCCTTGCTTGGCTGAGGTAGGCTATGCGCTCTCAGAGTGCTCTAGTTATTAAAATGTGGATTCCACTAGGAGTCCCTTTTGTTTTCCGATTGAGACGCCATGGCAACGAGGAGGAGGAGGTGTTATGTTTTGGGCCGCTACCATAAGTGATGAGCTTACCGGACCTTTCCGAGTACCAGAGAGTCTCAAACTAAGGAGTCAAGCTTACATAGTGTTTTTAAATCAGCATTTGTCACCATAGCTCAATGACCTCGCTTTGTCATTTTTCCGTCAAGTTATGTTCATGCACGAAAATGCTCTATCCAATTGAGTGAAGGCTACCTCTTCATACTTC
The DNA here is from genome assembly GCA_001587735.2 of Parhyale hawaiensis. Lineage (NCBI taxonomy): Eukaryota > Metazoa > Arthropoda > Malacostraca > Amphipoda > Hyalidae > Parhyale > Parhyale hawaiensis. The sequence continues at coordinate 8,811,608 of LQNS02278083.1, read as the reverse complement.
ATTCCTTCGAGCTCTGGGTATCAGAGGAGAGCGTCTTATGACTCGGCCACCTTCCTTTCTCGACCATAATCTCAGAAAAAAGCTTTTGCAATATTGAAAATTAGGGGTTTATGAAAGAGTCCAATTTGCATCAAAAAATAACCTCTGACTGAAAATTACTAATATTGTTGTTGTCATATCTTAATCTGAGGTTCACCAGCTGCAAGTCTTCCTCTGTAAACAAAAGACTGTTGAACGTAATTTCAATGAATGGACGTTCTGTACGTCGACAAATATCTTGTTTCTCTAACGCATAACTGTTAAATTCCTTCACTATGCTTGTTTATATTGTTGCAGAGGGGTTTATTGTTTGAATTAAATTGAATCATGTTCAAAACCTGTTTTATTTGTATTCGATTAGATAGGCGGCAGTAGACGAACCAATAGGCCCATTCCCAAAGAGACACCGGAACATACGCCCCGGCACTCTATGAGCTATTGCCATTATGTTAGTAGGATATAGAGGACAGGANTCCTGGGTTAGAGAAAATGTCATTTATCCAAACGGACTTCCTGGGATAGAGGAAGTGTCATTTATCCAAACAGACTTCCTGGGTTAGAGAAAGTGTCATTTATCCAAACAGACTTCCTGGGATAGAGGAAGTGTCATTTATCCAAACAGACTTCCTGGGTTCGTAGAAGTGTCATTTATCTAAACAGAAATCACATCCTCAATAATCTGAAAACATGGGCCAGTATTTTTTATAACACGACATACAGTTTAAGTGCGACAACACCATCCTGGTGAACTGATTATATTCAGTCACATTCCCTATTGAACTGGGAAGAGCATTCCAAATAGAGGCTAGCAGATATGCACTCTTTATACTAAAGGGTTTTAGGCCTCTATTTGGCATTCAAAGGTTCTTATGGCTAAATACTCACTATTTTTAAGGATCAAACAGGTTATGGGGAATATCTGCATCATTGTGTTTCAAACAGTTGACAAATATCAATTTGTATCAAAAAATAACAATCTGACTGAAAATTACTAACATTACTGTTGCCATATCATCATCTGAGGTTCAAAAGCTGCATGTCTTCCTCTGCAAACAAAATACTGTTGAACATAATTGCAATCGATGAACGTTCTGTCGACAAACACCTTGTTTCTCTAACGTATAACTGTTAAATTCCTTCATTATGCTTGTTTATATTGTTGCAGAGGGGTTTATTGTTTGAATTAAATTGAATCATGTTGTTTTATTTGTGTTCGTTTAGTGACCTGTCATAGAGCGGTTGACAGTTAACATTAATTCAAAATACAGAACATTTCATAACTTTTAAAGTACTGCATGAATTCAAGCAAAATTTTGTTACGTTACATACCTATAGTTGAGGTTTTTTAGGGCACCAACTTTCACTCAGGTGGGATTTGTCTTATTTCAGAAAATCTTGACCTCATTTAAGGGATTCACACAGTTTGCTGTGTAAAACATGGCCACATCTGATCGAGATTCCAGTTCCTGTTCATGTAATTCAGTTTATGAGGCACGCAGAATACAGGTGTCTCCGTAGACAAGGCACGGGTGAGCTAAGCTAAGCCCAAAAAGTGTAACTTATGTAGAACTGAAAGGGGAGCTTTGACTTCTCTCCTTTGGAACGTGCTGTAGGTGTTAGAAGGAAACAGTTTCATGATGCGAGAGATGGTAAGGAAAATGTTTTAATACGATTAATGCTTTAAAGTAAGATATTAACGGGAAGTTGATTACACGAGCTTCTCTCTGACGAGGCCACAGTAGGATTCTCTACGCACGACGACTCTTTCTACTCGAATCTCAATGCAAAGCGCAGTCTACATATATATATATACGCACCATCGAGGCTTTCCGTGGCGACTAAGCAGGTGCTGCTGCATGCAGAGCTCCATACCACATATTTATAATTATTTCATGGATTACAGAATGGCTACTGACATTATATGTTGCAATACGAACAGCAATAATGTAGTCCTTGAAAGCATTACACAAATGTCCTGGGCCTAGATATATCGAGGTAGAAACAAGCATGTAAAGCTCGGCCAGTGTTGTATCTCGCAAAGTTACTAGATGTAAGTTCATTTACGAAGCTCAAGCGTCCCTTGGTGTGTGAGAGCCCGAGTAACATACAACTAGCTCTCTCATTTGTCATGCGCACGGGGGCGTGTAGATCAAGTTTCACAATTAAAATTACAAGTGTGGGGTTTATTGGTCGTGTTTTTTTTCTCCGAATGTAGAGATGTTGTAATTAACAAGACTGAAAGTCCTTCAATGTTGTAACTGTAGAAAATCTGGGCCGTGGCATGTAACTGCCCGCACCTTTCCTCTCCCTCCCCCATTCCAGCCTTACTCGTCTTCAGTGCCGCAAGCGAGCAACTTATAACACTGGCCAGTGTTTGTCAGTCCCGTGGATTGGTTCCCTTCCGCATGCCACCGTCCCATCAAACACTTTTGCATACCCATCACAATGTTACATGTATTCTTTGTACGTGAGCAGTAATATCTGGTGCTTCTGTAAGTTTGTTCGTATGAGAGCAGAGCAATATATATATATAACATGGAAGCCTGTCGACAGGCAGCTCTGTAAGTCCACAAATTATCCTTTTCTGAAGCGTGTTTGCGTCAGGACCGGCGGGGCACAAAAGGACCGCACTGCTCCACTGGCCTCCTCCGGTCCCGTGCTGAGGTCGCCTGCATCCGGAGTGTCAATTAGAGGGCGAGCTGAGGAGGTGCTGTTCCTCCTGCTGTTGATGCTGCTGCTGCTGTTGATGCTGCTGCTATAGATTATGCTGTTGAAGGTGCTGTTGATGCTGCTGCTATGGATGATGCCGTTTGTGCTGTTGTTGAGGGTGCTGTTGGGGTGAAGGCTGTTCGTGTCCGTGTGGCGGCCTGGCTGCTGTGAGTGAAAACCCCAGATGGGGTAGATGGCAGTCTGATACGTGGTAGGGTGTAACTTCAGATGTGGCAAATAACACTTTGCTATTGGACTGACTACAGCTGAGTGAGAGGAAGACTACAGTTTCACATATCAGAGCTGATAGCTCAATAAGTGCTGAAGTTGCGGTGAGTGACACAGTGTCTCAGTAACTGGCGCTGTAGCGAGAGAACTATTTCTATTTATCAGTCATACATTTATTGAAGAAAATTTCCAGTCAAAGGCACGAATCAAGAGCGTCAGAGGCCAGGACGCAGTTCATAACAGAATTACAGAAATCCTGGAATAGAGCCGTGCAGCGACCCCATTTCAGTAGCCGTGTGCTGTCACTGCCGTGTGTGGATAGATTACTGTGAGTCAAATCATCGCTTTTCTCTAACTGGTAAATAGTTCAGCAGTTACTGTAACTATATCAGTAGTTGTTATAGTACTGGCAATTACTTGATTTTCAGCTGGGTGCCTATAGGACCCAACCTTCCTCCTCATACGTACAACAAAACACTCATTTTCTCTATTTAAAATATATGTAATTACATATCAATCAACACTTTCCTATGTCACCCCGTCGCTCTCAACCCCGCCCCTCTGCCTCCTCCAGCAGTTCTACCGCTCCCACGGGGTCGTGGTGTCTGCTTTGGAAACCGCTGGTCTGTAGTCAAACTCCTCTATAACTCACTATGAGTGAGGAGTTCCAGGATCAATTTAAGGTAAATGATTTCATGCTCCTAGGAACACACATGAGCCAAAATCAGCTTCTGCCTTTTACGTCACATAGGCTTGTCGCTCTGCAGTGCGTGACATCCAACCGCTGCAACTCCCGCGGGCTGGCAGCCTCGAGTTATTCTTTCGGTTAGCGGTGATTGTTATTGAATATGGAAACTACTTCTCGTGACCTGCAGTATACTCAGTATTCGACACTGGCTGCTCAAAACAGGGATCTACTCGTACTGACATTATCCACTAATTAAGAGCTTAAGCAATTTAGCAACGAAGTGCTAAGTTCTCTGCACTGCAGTGCAGACGTCGTATCTAAGTGTGTGCTGCAATTTCTTACAAGAAAACAAGCGAACTAATTGTCCATACACGAGCATATGGAGAGCACGGGCTGCCTTCCCTTCCATCCCAAGCAAAGGCTTCAAGTCTCACCTCATTCCCAGGTGTCTCTCCTACCCCAGCTTGCAGCGTCTCAGCAGAGGCTGGCCATCTTATTGCTGCTGTTGGTTTAGTGACGTAAAAATAACTAAAGTAAAGAGCATAAATGTGGTAGAGGCCCGCAACAGTTAGGCTGCTGCTATCGCCGACATCTAAAGTAAGCAGACCGAGAGTTGGGGACGGGCCTTGGGCCTGCAGAGAGGGGGTGGGGAGGGGGCTGCTACTCAGGTCAAACGGTGGTCTTGGCTTGCTTCTATAAGTACGAAAATGATACAGAGGCAATGCAAATTTTTTTTTAGAATTTATTCACGATAACAAGAATAGAGTTATTGGCAAATGCTCAGAACAGCAGGATGGGTATTCCAAAAGTAGCTACTTGGAATTGAGGAATTATCCAACCTAAGTTTACATTTTCATTGGTTATGATAAATGTTTTATTCTATCGAGTGTGGAACGAAATTTTCAATCATATGGAGTGGCGAGCAGGCTACTCGTTTGAGCCCATAATAGCAAAAGATCATTGTAGCGAAATTGTTGCGCAAGCTCGTTAGTATTAAACTTTACGAAACGTTGCTGTTTGCTCGGTGAGTGGTAACTGTGTTGCGTTCGAATGAAGAGCAAATCAACTCTAGACCTTTAATTGAAACACTTGATGTGAAAGCACTGGTTCTTAGTATTTTGATATCAACTATAAAACTCTGGATCACTATCTGCTGGTATGANGATTGCTCGGTGAGTGGTTACTGTGTTGCGTTCGAATGAAGAGCAAATCAACTCTAGACCTTTAATTGAAACACTTGATGTGAAAGCACTGGTTCTTAGTATTTTGATATCAACTATAAAACTCTGGATCACTATATGCTGGTATGATACAATGTGTTTTAGAAAAAAGGTGATTCACATTTGAGTTTACTGGCACATTAACGAACTCGGGCCGAAATTTCGACTAACTCCATGTATGTATTCAGCCAGTGTTCGTTCTACCAACACCCTAGCGCCACACTGCACTCGAGATGTGCACTGTGGCGGTGCAGAAGAGAAGGTGCGGAGGTTCCTGCATATTCTGCACAGTATTCGCACTCACCGAAACAAAATTTCCAAGACAAATAATCTGGCCTGGACTTGTCAGTCTTGACTGGCCATCGCAAGCTTTTCTGTCGACAGGAAGGCGTCCTGCCGGCGCGACAAAGACTGATTAGTTGAGGAAAAACGGAGCGCCTCGGAGCTGGGGGCAAGAAAAGCGCCTCTCCTCGCCGCACACCGCACGAAACAGCCCAATTTTGTGCTGCCAAAGAACAAAATCAGCGACGAGATGAAACAAAAAGCTGAGGAGCAGCTGCCGTTGTTCTCGCCGACTCAATCAATGAGGACATCAGACACACTGCCGTGGGAGCCTCCTGCTGGTGGTCAGCCCGAGCTGTCGGCACGGCAGTGGTGCTGTCGGGGTGTTGTGGGCCTTATGGTTATGATATCCAGTGGTCCTTATGGCCCACATCTGGTGGGTAGGGTTGTCGGCACGGTAGTTGTGCAGTCGGGGTGTAGTGGGCCTGATACCTTACCTTTGATACCTTAAATGATACTTCGGACGAGGTCCAGGCGACGTTACGCACGCCGCCCATCTTGTGCAGAGGTGATGCTGCAGTCCGTGACCAGCGGGGTGGTTAACAGCGAGTTATCCCCACAGTTCAAGTAGGCGCGTACAGCAGGTTTATTTGGCACTTTCAGTAAGCATGCGTCCAGTAAGTGTTTAAATTTCGCAGTCTCTGTACCGGTGACATTTCGAATGTGACGAGGCATTTTGTTGAACAATCTCGCCCCTCGGATCACGAAACTATTAGAATACTTTGTAGCTATCGCATCACCACCAGTTTTGATCGGAATGCGCACTTCTCAAGTGTGACCAATACGGTTTGAGTGTCTGGCCTGGATTCGCCCATTGACATTGACAGTAATTCCTTCTAGAATTTTCCAAATATATATATGATCGTAAAGCGCTCGAATCTTCTTTGAATTGAGTACATTTGAAGTTGATATCCAATAGTCCTTATGGCCCACAGCTGATAGCCAGCACGGCAGTGGTGCTGCCGAGGTGTGGTGAGCCTCACCACGGCTACGATATCCAGCAGCTCTTACAGAACCAGATCAGTTCTAAGGGCCCCATTGGTGCCTATGGCCGACGAGCTGCCGGCGCTTACACCTCTTCAAAATTGCCTATTGCTGCTCAGTTTTGCTTCGGCGCTGAACTGAAAATGAAGCTTCATTCCGCAGTCTCACGCAAGTCATGCAGCGCTGTGAAGGTACAGGTATGATTCTCAAGTAAAGTTTTTGCAGGCAGTATTGTTTTAGGTTACGTTTCTGATCTTAAAACATGACTTTACTCGATAATTATAGGACTTTGAGGCAAAAGTCTTCAGTAGTTTGGCTAATTTGCGTAGCACCGAGAGCCTCAAACTTGACACTTGCTTTGCCCCTATGCACTGCGCCAGGTTATGGCGCACTCGAACTCGGCGCGGAGACATCGGGGCCTAGTTACAAGACACCGAAGTGCATAGGCTGATGGTGGAAGGCTGACGCGCGTGTATTTGCATATTATGAAGACTCGAATGTCTCATGCACATTTCAAAAATCATTTTAATAGTTCTTGCATTGGGCTTGTTCTTATTGGATACAAGCATTAGATGTAGTTTATTAATGAAACTAATTCCCTGTAGCGACGAAAAAGTACATATCAGTTTACTCTTTATAGTCCTTTACAAACCATCTATCCTGCATTTAGTTGGTCGCCACACATTAGGCTCACCATTGAGTGGTTGTGTTAACATTCTATTCCAATAGTCCGTAGAGCTTGGCAGTACCACAAATAGAATATTGCAGTAGAAGCAGCCGCTGCTGCGCAGGATTCTGAATAATTCTACCTCCAAACTGCGAAAAGAAAGAAGAGGTCTCGTCCCTTCCAACTGATGAGATGCTCAGTCAGTTGTGAAACTGAAGCTCTTCGATCTGACGGTGGAAACTCCATCGAGCATTTCCTCTCTAAGTTAGGAAATGACTTGCGTTATTACTCAAGATATTCGCTTCTTCAGCAGCTGAGATAATAGCAGCGAGGGAGTACTTTTGAAAGAGCAAGAGATACGAGCATGATAACTGAGCTATTGAGTAGCTCAGCTGCAGCAGCTTTTATACTCTCATTGAGTATTTTGTTACAATACAAACGTACTAAATTATAAAGGCAGAATGTATCCGTTCAGTGATACAAGCTAGCAGCCAGAAAACGACGAGAGCTTGCATCAGTGTTCACAGGTTCATTAAAGTCACCGCTTGCACTGTCAGGTTTGGTGCGGGGTTCACTTTACACGAAGGTCTCGGAATGAAGAGTAGGATAAGGTTAACCAAATCGTAAAGTGCGATTACCTGTGACGCTACAATTTGTTGTGTTTATTTCTGAGGGGCTATATAATATATGTGACTGGTACGCGTTATTTGTCTACGCACTGTGACGAAAGTAATTAACCTCGGACAGTTATTTGTCCTGCAGTCTTTGCACTCTTTCCATCTGTGTTGTGCAATTTGTCCTGCATTGAGCAAAAGCTTCCATCGTGCTGATGTTAATTGCTTACACATGCAGAGTTTATGGTAGAACACCTGCAGCAGAAGTTTCATGATGTGGGGAGGACTGCGCTGTAGGAGATCCATGCAGAAGTACATGGAGGGTGAAACAACGGGAAGAAGTTGCGTTGCAGGAGCCTCTTCAGGAAATGGACGGTGACATAGCTGGAAGAAATTGCGTTGCAGGAGCCTCTGCCCCTGCCCTTTAGGAAATGGCAGGTGACATAACTGGAAGAAGTTGCGTTGCAGGAGCCTCTTCAGGCAATGGACGGCGAAATAACTGGAAAAAGTAGCGTTGCAGGAGCCCTTGGGAAAGTAGAAGTTGCATCCCTGGAAGAAGGTGCGTTACAGGAGTCCCGCGAGGCAGAGTTACAGAGAAGCTGTCACTATCAGTCACGCTTGGCAATTCTCTGAGCAGTAATGGCGACACTGCGCGCTTTACAAGTCATTGTTGTGGTTATGAGCAACTGTTAACAAGTCTTAAACACAGACACGGTAGCAAACGAAGCATGCAGTCGCAAGTCTCCACCATTAAGCTTTTAAGAGCTGATGCTCTGAACCGCCGCTGGTGCGCCGTGACACTCTGAAGGATAGACACCAGTTTCTTTTAGATGATTGGGGTCGCGCCTTGGTTGTTCACGGTTGTGCGTTTGGCCATTTGCACGACTGCCATCTGTTACCGGCTCCTTATGACGTCTCGTATACAGTGTAAGGCGATGCAAAGCTATAGGAGCCGTGCGCGATAGTGCACTCATGTGCTATTCTTACGGCTCACCGCCGCCATGTTTGTTTTGCGCCACTCATATCGAGGCCATAAATTAGCGACTGGACTGACCACTCGACAGCAGGAAATTTGATGAAAGTCGCCACTTTTGCGGTGACAATTCGTCGCTTCCTGCAGAGCTGCAGACAGGCCGGTGAGAGCGCCGTGAACAGGTCTGCAGCAGGAGGTCTGCTGGCCGCTGCAGAGCCTCTAAGGCAATGCTAACATTTACCTGCCGACGCCAATTTAATTAATGGTGTCTGGAGAGGATACGAAATATCCATTCACTCGACGTCCGAGCCAACAGAAGAGGCTGCCTGTGGCGTTTTGAGTGTGTGACACAAAACTTATGACGTTTTAATAACTAATGAGGATATGGCAGCACTGAAGGGCCTCCTGTACTGACAGTATCGCCCGGACTTTGTATAGCTGAGGAAGAAGAGGACCTTGTGTCGAGACCTGGTGTCTCTCCAGAACAACGCTATCTTCTGTCGAGACCAGGCATGGCTACAAAACAACAGAATCTTCTACCCAGACTTGGCATGGCTGCAGAACAACGGGATTTTCTGTCGAGACTTGGCATGGCGGCAGAACACGAGGGAATCTATATCAGACGCAATCAGTTTGATGTCATGTCAAACATCACCAAACTTGTGCAAGGAAATTTTTTAAAAGAGATATTCAGTGTTGTGGTTCAGTATTTTTTTGTGGAGACTGAACTATGGCCAAGAAGTTGCTTCGTATTAAGTAATCGCGTTGCTTCCGAGGGAGTTGATTAGTCGCGTTATGATGTAGTGCCTTATGGGGCTTTGATTTGCCTCTTGTTTCAAAGCGATAAACTTTGCCTATTGTAAACAGACCGGGATCGTGCTGAGGGACAGCTGTCTTAGCGTCTCTAAGGACTTCATCTGACAGCTGTATGGTTGAAATGGTCATCAAGTTAACACAACTGTTGCATGGTACTGCTCTATGGTGCTGCTCTATGGTGCTGCTTTAGGGTGCTGCTCTATGGTACTGGTCCATGGTGCTGCTCCTTGGTACTCGTCCAAGGTACTCGCACAACAGATGATTGGAAGTTTTTAAAAATGTTGTAC
>LQNS02278083.1:8788550-8800896 GCA_001587735.2 Parhyale hawaiensis | reverse complement strand
AAGCTAGAAGAAATAATTGTCTACTGCCCGTGAAAACTTATGTTTCGTCAGTTTCGTTGACAATTGCATCAAAGTGGGAAGAATAGCTCATGCAACGGAATCATCTGTGGGAGAAACTACGAATCAAGAAGCATGAGAGTGTCAACGGAAGCTCCAGACATCTTCACTGCTACGATTTCAGCTTCGGCAATGCAAGAAGTGCATTCAGACATAAGGTCGCCCGATACTTTACTGTAGATTCGATGTATGGAGAAGCTAATTAATATTCGTACAAATTAGACTAAGCCTGGGATGTCTTCATTGTTGGAATTTCAAATGTCTCTGCTTAAGACTCGTTTGCCATCTTCTGCAACCCGGACTATTTTCTACTTATCACTTTCAATGGGGCTTGAGAGGACAACCAGAGCCTCCAACCTGGGCTAAATTCCTCCTATCTATTTCGTTAAGAGCGTGGCACCGAACATATAAATAAATATATTTATAAACACCCGACGGTCATTCTTAGTATTAGATTAGATTAGATGAGAAGCCAATCGAATTTCATACTATAAAAAACTTGAAATTGTGCTGTAATTTTTAGTTCCCTTGGGTGTGCCCTCCATTTCTTCAACACACAGTTGCATTCTCTTTCTCATTACAATTATAACTCTACTTATCAGAGCAGTATCTTGTCGAAGCAGACTTCCTGTTCAATTCTCTGCTTCAGGTCGTCGATGTCTCGTGGTGGGGAATTATAAGCTTTACGTTTAAGTGTCCCTGTAGGAAAAAATCACAGGGAGTCAAATCAGGGGATCAGGGTGGCCACTCAATACGATGATTCAAGGAGATAATACGATCGCCGAATATCTCATTCAGTTTTTCCCTTACAACAATAGTTATGTGAGCAAGAGCGCCGTTGTGCTCTAAAAATTGGAGCACAATTTTAAATTTTTTCTTTAGTTTAATATTCTATTGGCATCTCATTACTAATAAACAGTTAAAAGTCATTTAAAATATTTTTTAGCACTATCAAATTTGCAATTAAACAAGTTGCGCAAGCATCTTTTTAGTGTCTCTTACTGAAAATAATACTGCATAAATACGCTTTAACATTTTTTCATGAAATTTTCAGTATAGCTAAAGAAAAGGTAGATAAATAACACGCAAATATCTAAATTTTTGTACCTTCATTAGTGTTTGTTTTATAATTATTTAAAATTGGGTTAACTTTTTTGGGGGACACCCTTTATATTATGAAGCGTTCAGCTATCGTCATCAACCTCACGGTAATGTAACTCAGGTCCAGCATTTCCCTCACCACAACTAAGTCGCAGCCCTGCGGCATTCATTGGCTGCTGCTCTCAGTACCTATAAGTCGCCTGTGTCGACATGTACGTCATTTGTTGCAGTATTTACGAACGTTGGTGAGAAACTCACAATAGGGCTGATGCAGACGTAATTTATGTATCGTTTAACCATATCTAACCCCTCCAGCTTAGTGTAATAAGCGATGCAGGCTCTGAAATAAGACACTCGTATACAGATCACACAATCTGAGTGATACAGGCCGCTCTGTACCTGCATCATGGACTATCGCTCCCTTCTCTCTAAAAGCCATAATTTCCGCAGTTACATCAATGGTAGAAGGGTTACGTCGCGACATAGGACTAGCCGTTAGAACGCTAATACCGCCATCGTACTTCTACTAATATTTGTTACCTCCGTCAAGGATGTAATGTTTTTGAAAATTCTTCATGTCTGTGTCCTTGTTTATCTGTCTGTCGGTCAGTAACATAAATAAAACAATTATGTAGAGATCTGTATGAAATTCAGCCAAAGTTTTAGGAATGCCATGAGGAAAAGACGAATAAATTTGGTTATGCTCCGTCATAAGCTGCAGTCTGTCTGACTGTTTTTCTGTTTGCTATAGCAATCCAACTTTGACCGTTTATCCATCCGTTAGTAATTTAACTTTCACCTTTTTTCTGTCTGTTAGCAATCTAACTCAAAACATTAAAGACGGAACTGTTCAGAATACCACTATGAATAGCCGCGTAAATTTTTGCTGATAATCCGGAAGCCGTCCTGAATTCTGGACCACTTGGAAAATTTTAACCGCAGCGAGTTGCTTGACGGAGGTCTGTTCTCTTGGAGTGCTTCTCTAGTTACAGTTACATCGTGATTGCGTTACCATCGCAAAGAATCACCTCGTTCGTTCATACTCTAAATGCAAAACCTCGCGCTGTACTCTTGCTCTATCTTCCTTGACCGAATTAGTATTTCCCTAAAAGCTTGAACAGTGTATACTGTATACGAGCAGCCTGAACCGTGTACAGTATACTGTATACGAGCAGCCTGAACCGTGTACAGTATACTGTATACGAGCAGCTTGAACCGTGNGTTGCATGGTACTGCTCTATGGTGCTGCTCTATGGTGCTGCTTTAGGGTGCTGCTCTATGGTACTGGTCCATGGTGCTGCTCCTTGGTACTCGTCCAAGGTACTCGCACAACAGATGATTGGAAGTTTTTAAAAATGTTGTACATTGAGACATCGCTAAAATGAATGCATTTCGTTCAGTTACTTGTACCATAAACGGTCTTCATTACTTCATCAGCGAGTTACCTCAATGCTTTTACTTCTAGCCCTTAAATTTCCTTTTCCATATATGTACTCGTGGTCATAGGGCGCATTATCACGTATCTGGGGCGAAAATTTTGACCCACATACAAGGTACGCCCATGCAGCACCTCTGGCACGAGTACCATAGGTACACCCATGCAGTACCATACACTGCTCAGCAGCGGGCCGTACATGTATCATAAAGTGCGGGGCGCATGAGAACATCAGGCGGTGCGAATGTCAGTGCAGTTTTGGCCGTCACAGCGGCCGTTACGCTCTTTAATTTTCATTGATGGACTAAGAGCAGTGATCTATTGTTGCTGTAGGTGTGTGTGTGTGTGTGTGTGTCGTGCCGGTGAGCGGTCTACGCCACAATAATTGCGGTTGGTGTCAAACACAATTATTTTGGTTCCTGGCTGTAAGGTTCCTGACCGTGAACGTGTCACGAGCGAATTTAATGTAACTCCAGTACAGATGAAATTCAGAGCAGCTGTTTTGGGAGCAGATGGATGCAGAAACGCAGGAATAACTATGAAGCACATTTATCTGTCTCATGCAGGTTAGACACATATGTAATTCCTTACATACTTTTTATACTGAGTAATATACAGGCTGTCCCAAAAAAATTCATAATTATAAAACAAAAACTAGGTAGTGAAGTTACAAAAATTTGAAAATTTGCATGCTGTTTATCAACCTTTTCTTTATCTATGTTGAAAATTTAATTGAAAAAATTTGAAATATATTTTTGCTGTATTATTTTTAGTAAGACACACTGAAAACATGCTTGTGCAAACTTGTTTAAATAAAAATTTGATAGTGCTAAAAAATATTTGAAATAACTTTTAACAGTTTGTTAGTAATGAGAAGCCAATCGAATTTCAGACTAAAAATAAACTTGAAATTGTGCTCTATCTTTTGTTCCCTTGGGCGTGCAATCCGTTCTTTCAAAGCACAGTTGCTTTCTCTTTCTCATTATTATCATAACTCTTCTTATCAGAGCAGTATCTTCTAGAAGCAGATTGACTTCCTGTTCAATTCTTTGCTTCAGGTCGTCGATGTCGCTTGGTGGGGAATTATAAACTTTGCTCTTCAAGTGTCCCTGTAGGAAAAAATCCAAGGGAGTCAAATCGGGGAATCTGGGTGGCCACGCAATACGATGATTCAAGGAGATAATGCGATCGCCGTATAGCCCATTCAGTTTTTCCCTTGCAGCAACAGTTCTTTGAGCATACTCCGTTGTGCTCTAAAAATTGCAGCACAATTGTAAGTTTTTTCCTTAATTTAAAATTCTATCGGCTTTTCATTACTAATAAACAGTAACTAAACAATCTACTATATAATAATTCACGTCGTGTTTTTACTTATTTATTTACTTGTATATTTACATCATTCCTGTCACGCTCTATGGGAATAAGATAGGAGAAAATTCAGATTTCAAAAGGCGAAAAAAAAGTTGAGTACTTTGAAATCTTTTTCTTCAGTATTAGATAGGGGAAAAAATGAGGAAGCCCAAAAGACGGCGGGGGTTTTGGTGAAGTGTTAATTTTTTGCCGTCATTTATAATGACGGCATGGGCCACTAGTTAGTAAATAAACAGTTGCTACAAATAATACTGCAAAAATACGCTTTCAGAATTTTTCATGAAACTTTCAATATAGCTAAAGAAAAGGTAGATAAACAACGCGCAAATTTCCAAAATTTTTTTACCTCCAATAGCGTTTGTTCTACAACTATTTGAAATTGGGCTAACTTTTTGGGGGGGACGCCCTTTATATTATGAAGCATTCATCTATCTTCATTTACCTCACCGTCACGTACCCAAGGTCCAGCATTTCCCTGACCACAACTAAGTCGCAGCCCTGCGACATTCATTGGTTGCTGTTCTCAGAGCTTATAAGTCGTCTGTGTCGACATGTGCGTCATCTCTTGCAATATTTATGAACGTTGGTGAGAAATTCACAATAGGGCTGATGCAGACGCAATTTATGTATCGTTTCTATATCTAACCCCTCCAGCTTAGTGTAGCCAGCGATGGAGGCTCTGAAATAAGACACTCGTATACAGATCACACAATCTGAGTGATACAGGCCGCTCTGTAGCTGCATCTTGGAGTGTCGTTCCCTACTCTCTAAAAGCCATAATTTCCGCAGTTACATCAATGGTAGAAGGGTTACGTCGCGACATGAGACTAGCCGTTAGAACGCTAATAACGCTCTCGTACTACTACTTTTAATATTTGTTATCTCCGTCAAGGATGTAATGTTTTTGAAATATCTTCATGTCTGTGTCCTTGTTTATCTGTCTGTCTGTCAGTAACGCAAATAAAACAATTATGGACAGATCTGTATGAAAATCAGCAAAAGTTTTAAGAATGTCATAAGGAAAAGACGAATAAATTTGGTGATGCTCCGTCAGTCTGTCTGACGGTTTTTCTATTTGCTATAGCAATCTAACTGACCGATTTGCTGTCTGTTAGCAATCTAATTTTTACCGTTTATCCATCTGTTAGTAATTTAACTTTCACCTTTTTTCTGTCTGTTAGCAATCTAACTCAAAACATTAAAGACAGAAGTGTTTAGAATACCACTGTGAACAGCCGCGTAAATTTTTGGTGATATTCCAGAAGCCGTCCTGAATTCTGGACCCCTTGGAAACTTTTAATCGCAGCGAGTTGCTTGACGGAGGTCTGTTCTCTTGGAGTGCTTCTCTCGTTACAGTTACATCATGATTGCGTTACCATCGCAAAGAATCACCACGTTCGTTCATACACTAAATGCAAAACCTCGCGCTGTACTCTTGCTCTACTTCCTTGACGGAATTAGTATTTCCCTAAAAGCTTGAACAGTGTAAATAGTATATTGCATACGAGCAGCTTGAACCGTGTACAGTATACTGTATATGAGCAGTTTGAACCGTGTACAGTATACTGTATATGAGCAGTTTGAACCGTGTACAGTATACTGTATATGAGCCGCTTGAACCGTGTACAGTATACTGTATATGAGCAGTTTGAACCGTGTACAGTATACTGTATATGAGCAATTTGAACCGTGTACAGTATACTGTATACGAGCAGTTTGAACCGTGTACAGTATACTGTATATGAGCCGCTTGAACCGTGTACAGTATACTGTATATGAGCCGCTTGAACCGTCTACAGTATACTGTATACGAGCAGCTTGAACCGTGTACAATATGCTGTATATGAGCAGCTGTGGCGGCTGTGAACATTGTTAGGGTGGCCATGGTCGCTGAGTGAATAATCTAATCGCTGTTGCTGACGTTCCGAGCAATACTGTTGCGAATATCCAAAACGTATCGTTATTTGAACGAAAAGTTAAGAGTGTACGGAGTAGCGTCTCGTTGTTCGAACGTTATACGGTGACATGGAACACCTGAGGCTGAGTGAACGTCTGTATAATTGTGCGTGTGTCACAGCTTTCTCTACGCACATCATTTCAATGCTCATTTGTTCAATTACTTGGGCAACTATAGCACATGTACAGTTACAATAGTGATGCAGTTATAGCAGCTGTAGTTGCTGTTGCAACACCTGTCCTTGCAATTACAGCAGCTGTACAATGAGACCATTAGTACAATTACTGTGCTTGTGCAATCACAGCACCTGTGGATAGTACCTGGCAGTTAGAGCACCTGTGCTATTAGCACACCTATGCAAATACTGCATTTGTACAATTACAGCACCCGTGCAATTATAGAACTCGTGCAATTACAGTACTTGCGAAATTGCGGAGTCTGTGCAATTACACGACCTGTGCAATCACAGCACCTGTCCAATTACAGTACCTGTGCTATTACATTATCTGTGCAACCACAGCACCTATGCATTTGCAGCCCCTGTAGAATTACAGCACCCGTACATGTACAGCTCT
The DNA here is from genome assembly GCA_001587735.2 of Parhyale hawaiensis. NCBI lineage: Eukaryota > Metazoa > Arthropoda > Malacostraca > Amphipoda > Hyalidae > Parhyale > Parhyale hawaiensis. The sequence continues at coordinate 8,794,400 of LQNS02278083.1, read as the reverse complement.
CGTAAAAAGGTCAGATATTAAACGCAGTGCTTGCTTTTTGCAAATTTATTTATTTTCTCGATAAATTGTGGGAAATTTAAACAATGGAAACTTATGAAAATAAATAGAAATATATAATCGAATAATACTGCATGATGCTGCGAATATAAACATCTGCTCTGTTGCTGAGGCCGCGTGCGACAAACTGTAACGAGTGAAGGAGGGCATGACCGGCGGGGGGGGGGACTAAACGGAATATTAATGTACAAATTAATATATTGTAGTACAGATTACAGCATTATAACTTCTGTAGAGATTACATGTGCCTGAGATGGGAAACAGTGGAAGTCGTGCTCGCTCCTCTCCATCTCAGTCGAGTGGTTTCAAATTGTTGGCCTGCTATGAACTGAGAGAGTGTCTGTATGCAAGGGGGAACTTCTAGGCATGGCAGAAACAATGCTGCAGAGTCGACGCCCTTCTAACGACAAACGTTTATTCAGAAATTGAGTTACTCAGGATACCATGCGCCTCATCACAACTACAGTGCAGGTATCACCGATTCACTCACTTTGAGTGAAATAATCTAATCGAATCTTACAGTCGTGACTTGTTTGGCACTCCAATTCTGAGCGTCAGTGCGCCACTTTGGATTACGTCGCGGGCGTTAATTGCAGACCGATTCCTCATGAGACTAGAAGACTGAAAACTTACTTTTGTGGCTCCCTCAAGCGCAATGAGGTTTAGTTCAATATTTTAATTCGGCATAAGCGGTGACTCGAGCTCTCAGGAAAAAATTTGGGACGAACTGAAGTTCATTGCATTAGATCATTTCAATCAAAGAGGACATATGCAGCCTATGCTGGTAGACAGGACGTAGTGCATGCTATGTAGGGTGCAACAACATGCGCTACGACCCGTACATGGATGGTTGTATACTCCATATCGCTGTAGCTACATGGCTACTCTCCACATCGGTACAGTCACCTGACTACACTCCATATCAGTGTAGCAACATGGCTACACTCCATATCGATGTAGCTACATGGCTAATCCCACATCGGTGCAGCCACATGGCTACCCCCACATCTGTTAGGATATCATGATACATATGTTTGTACTACTAGGTCGTCTAATATAATTGGGTAATCAACTGCCGCATGATTAATTAATTACTTAATTGCCGTGTCAAAGAAAAATAATAATAATAATGCAAATAATTATTACTTTTTCGTGCAAAAATAGTTCTCTCACAAATAACTGCTCAGTTGGGCAAAGACTGGGTACAAATCAAGTCTCAACTCATTTGTACATAACAGACAAGTACAAATGGGGGAGTAACCGCAGCAGAGGAATGCTGTGGCGAAAGCAGCGGTATATCGCTTACGGGAAGGACACAAAAACTATCTCTTACATGCTGGCCAGAGTTAGACAGTTGTGGTTTTAAGATTAATAGCTCATAGACCAGAAAAATGCAGACGCGGACTGAGCTCAATTACACGGGCCACACAAATGATGGTCCCTGAAAGGAACAACGAAACACATGGTAACTGATATCTGCAAATAGGTATATATATTTCTCTTCATTGTTTGAGAAGGGAGAGCAAAGAAGGTGGGACTTTTGAAATCAGCAAACCACCAATGAGGGCAAGATAAAATGTTGGGCAGCCTCTTAAGGAGGGCAAGATAAAATGTTGGGCAGCCTCTTAAGGAATGACATTGGCTGTAGCAACACGAGGGTTGGTAGAAATATATATGTAAGTTTGGAATAATTTTTTTTGGAGGGGGTGGATCCGAATGGCAACGTTCGGCTGGGGTTAGAAGAGAATTTTAGAGTCAGTTTAGGTCCGGTGCTGGTCATGGCAACAACTTCAGAGTTGGTCAACCGATCGAGTTGAGACTTGATTCGTGCCAGTCTTTGCCCAACTGACAGTTATTTGTGGGAAAAATATTTTTGCACAAAAAAGTATTAATTATTTGCATTATTATTATTTTTCTTTGACACGGCAATAAAGTAATCAAATAATCACGCGGCATTTAATCACCCAATTAAATTAGACGACCTAGTACACACATATGTATCATGATATCCTAACACATCGGTGCAGCCACATGATTACCCCCACATCGGTACAGCCACATGGCTAGGCCCACATCGGTGCAGCCACATGGCTAACCCCACATCGGTGCAGCCACATGGCTACCCCCACATCGGTGCAGCCACATGGCTACCCCCACATCGGTGCAGCCACATGGCTACCCCCACATCGNCCCCCACATCGGTGCAGCCACATGATTACCCCCCCATCGGTGCAACCACATGATTACCCCCACATCGGTGCAGCCACATGACTACCCCCACATCGGTGCAGCCACATGACTACCCCCCCATCGGTGCAGCCACATGACTACCCCCCCATCGGTGCAGCCACACGGCTACCCCCACATCTGTTAGGATATCATGATACATATGTGTGTGTGTACTAGGTCGTCTAATTTAATTGGGTAATTAACTGCCGCGTGATTAATTGATTACTTCATTGCCGTGTCAAAGAAAAATAATAATAATAATGCAAATAATTAATACTTTTTTGTGCAAAAATAGTTCTCCCACAAATAACTGCTCAGTTGGGCAAAGACTGGGTACGAATCAAGTCTCAACTAGGCTGTACAGAACTGACAAGTACAAATGGGGGAGTAACCGCAGCAGAGGAATGCTGTGGCGAAAGCAGCGGTATATCGCTTACTAGAAGGACACAAAAACTATCTCTTACATGCTGGCCAGAGTTAGACAGTTTTGGCTTGAAGATTAATAGCCCATAGACCAGAAAAATGCAGACGCGGACTGAGCTCAGTTACACTGGCCACACAAATAACGGTCTCTGAAAGGAACAACGAAACACATGGTAACTGATATCTGCGAATAGATATATACATTTCACTTCATGGTTTGAGAAGGGAGAGCGAAGAAGGTGGGACTTTTGAAATCAGCAAACAACCAATGAGGGCAAGATAAGTGTTGGGCAGCCTCTTAAGGAATGACATTGGCTGTAGCAACACGAGGGTTGGTAGAAAAATATATACGTAAGCTTGGAATGAAATTTGGGGGGGGGGATCCGAATGGCAACGTTCGGCTGGGGTTAGAAGAGAATTTTAGAGTCAGCTTAGGTCCAGTGCTGGTCATGGCAACAACTTCAAAGTTGGTCAACCTAGTTGAGACTTGATACGTGCCAGTCTTTGCCCAACTGACAGTTATTCGTGAGAGAACTATTTTTGCACAAAAAAGTATTAATTATTTGCATTATTATTATTATTTTTCTTTGACACGGCAATAAAGTAATCAAACAATCACGCGGCATTTAATTACTCAATTAAATTAGACGACCTAGTACACACATATATATATGTATCATGATATCCTAACACATCGGTGCAGCCATATGATTACCCCCACATCGGTGTAGTCACATGGCTACCCCCACATCGGTGCAGCCACATGGCTACCCCCACATCGGTGTAGCCACATGGCTACCCCCACATCGGTGTAGCCACATGGCTACCCCCACATCGGTGCAGCCACATGGCTACCCCCACATCGGTGTAGCCACATGGCTACCCCCACATCGGTGTAGCCACATGGCTACCCCCACATCGGTGCAGCAGCCACATGGCTACCCCCACATCTGTGCAGCCACATGACTACCCCCACATCGGTACAGCCACATGGCTACAGGCACCCCGCGCGACAGTGGCATTTGCTGCCCGACTGCTTGCCATGGCCTCATCAGGCCGACTGTACCAATATCAGCAACCGTGGCGTCCCAAGTTAGGATTAGTTCGGTAGTCCATTAAGAGCGCGTTTGTTTGGTGGGCAAAATTAGGTTTTTGAGGCTTAACTTGTCCGAAACTGCAGCCATGTGGGCTGACTTTAATAGGTTAATTCAAATTTCAGGTTTTGACCCTTAATCGATTACCTTTGAGACTTCACAAGAACTTAATCTTACTCAACAAAATGGAGTTTGCAGTCAGCTCAACATAATCGCCTTGTTTCCAAAGCCCGGTACCCACGAAACAAGTTTCGTTGCTGCTAACAGCTTAGAAGCAACTCGACTAATCCGCTTACTTAGCCGCGGCTCGGCTTCAGCTTGCGCAAAATTTAACTGTCTAAAAAAAATTGTCGAAAATCTCAGTCTATACTGCAATTTTTACACCACTGCAAGCGGCAACGGTAGAGCTACTTTCAACAATCGCTCCTAATTATGAGCAGTTTAAGTAAGAAAAGCTTGATATTTTCAGAATTATAGCTCGATGTTCACAGAGTTCATGCTGAAGTCACGGCCTTGACTACGCACTCGAATGAGTTGAGTTGCCTCTAGGCTGCTAGCGGCTACGAAAGTGGTTATGTGGGTACCGGGCTTAACACCTGCAACGCGCTTCAAAGTGACGTAGCCAAAGATTCTGTCTGCAGTTCCAGACAAGTCAAGCTCGATTGATTTTCGCTGAGTTCTACTTCGACCAGCCAATGGAACGAGCCCTAAATTGTCGTACCTCCCAATGCTGAATCTACTTAATGCTGCGACCTCCGCATGAGGCAGAGCGGCCAAGCAACCGACTCAAACTTCGGTCGTGTGAACAAAAAGAAAATAATAATATACCCACCACCTGCTGTTCAACCGAGAGAATAACAACATATGTGTGTACACAATCCGTTACATAAACTGATCATTACATTCTTGTCATGAGATTATAGTTTCGTCCCACAGGAATAAATTCCCCATCTTTAGGTTCTTTCTTACCCTCTCAGAGACATGGAAGCCTGCAGTTTTAATACTAACTTCAAAACCTAGTTTGAAGCAACAAAAATGTTCTCGATTGCCTACTGAAGATTGTTTCCAGTTACTAAGAAAAAATCAAATATAGGCTTTTGATAAATACAGTAGATGCAATTAGATATGGGTAATGCTGTCTGGAGCTAATTGCTCCGTAGACTCACATATTTGGGCTCGAGAAAATTTGTTCATCTTTATCATCCCTGTACATTTCACTAAGAAAAATACCACAGCAAGTTCTTCATCCTGCGCTAATAAATTCAAGGGAAAAAATAATGACTGTAAATGCATAAAGATCAAGAGAATTAAGGAAATATTTCCTGCTAGTCTAATAATTCTATAACTTTAAGTATACACAATTAATGTACATCATAAATATCGAGAGCTAATAGGAGATAATAAAAATGTTGAGAAGTAATCATGAGGTCTCGGTGGAGGGTGCGAACTCTAGTTTAATGGGCTGGAAAATGTGGGGACGGGGCTGCTGGTCACTGATGCAGGTGTCGCCTGGACATGTGTGGAGCCGTTTGGCCACTGGGGACTGTGTGGGGGACCGCAGCGAGGGCCCGTCACCCTGCGCGGTGGTCAGGTCAGCACCAATGCCAGGGTCCTCAGGTTCCGTCTTGGACGTAACGGTGTGGGGGGAAGGAGAGCGAGGAGGAGCTTCTCTCTTATTTCGTGCCGGGCTAATGAGCGAGTCGATGGACAGAGGTGCTGGGAAGGATCTGTGGTAGGTGCTGTCCCCAGGGGTGCTGATGGTGGGGAATGGAGCGTATTGGGACCAGCTGCTGAGGTGTGGAGGGAACGCTAGAGGCAGTCTGGGGGGCAGCGCTGATGCGAAGGGAGAAAATAGAGTACCTGGGAGAGGCAACCTTAAGGCACTGTGGTCCCCGTCGGGGTTTATTCGAAACAGGCGATCTGGAGGAAGAGGAACTGGAGAGGCGGGAAGAAAAATTTCTTGTGAGGAAGATTTGGTGTTCCATGAAGCGCCAGCTGCTAGACTGGTGGGGGGGTAAGGGCTGCTGAAGGCGCTGTTGGAAGTGTC
>LQNS02278083.1:8749293-8760608 GCA_001587735.2 Parhyale hawaiensis | reverse complement strand
GTATGTCAGCATTTCCTGGTATGTCAGCATTTCCTGGTATGTCAGCATTGCCTGGTATGTCAGCATTTCTTGGTATGTCTGCATTGCCTGGTATGTCAGCATTTTCTGGTATGTCAGCATTTCCTGGTATGTCAGCATTTCCTGGTATGCCAGCATTTCCTGGTATGTCAGCATTTTCTGGTATGTCAGCCTTGCCTGGTATATCAGCATTTCCTGGTATGCCAGCATTTCCTGCTATGTTAGTATTTTCTGGTATGTCAGCATTTCCTGGTATGTTAGTATTTTCTGGTATGTTAGAATTTGCTGGTATGTCAGCATTTTCTGGTATGTACTTATGTACTCATGAAGCAGAAGGTCTACGTACAGTATATTGCTATGACTCTCAACCCTTGAATACAATATCCTGATTTGAAAAATAACAAGAAAAGGAAAAGAAACAGAGAAGAAGAAGAAGAAAAATAGCGGTAGGCAGGAAGTATAGAAACAGAGAAATCTGATAGGCAGGTAGATTCCTACTTTATGGCAGAAATAGACGTCTATGAACAGTATAACTTACTATGAAGTGACAATAATGTTATGCGACTGCTTTTCCTTCCCGTCTTGAGCATTTGCTCGAGTTTCCCTCACGTATCTTCACTTTCTTCAGCTTTGTACACACCATCCTATTGCTCCACGCTGTTGTAATTTTTCCTTATTTGTTCAACACAGAGCTAGTTATTTATTAGTAACATAGCCTAACGTCATCTATTCTTAACAAGCTTACCCTAGAACCTACTCTGAGACAAGACACAGACTATACTATGACTGAAATATTTCTGTCCTGCAAACGCTGGCGATATCATGCGTCTGCCAGGCGAGCTGGCCAAAGAAGCCTAAAAAATACTGAATAGATTATACTGCGTAAGGAAACTGCGTCAGCCTAACGCCTTCCGTAACACAGCGTACATACACGAAGAATTATTGCACGGTTCACAGCACTGAACACTTCCCAAGGATATAAGTACATGTGTAGGGCACACAACATCAAACCTCTCAGCACAACACAGCTCTCGGTATCTAATAACTTCACACAACAAAAGCAGCGCGGCGACAATGCTCGCTCCAGATCCCCACGCACAGCTGTCGTTACGTCAGATTAGGCAGGCATGCGCATTATGATCCTGGCTATTACGATCGCGCTCAGTACTTCAGAGTACAATTATTGTAGAGCAAACAATGGAGGCGTACGGAGCTGGTGCTGAGTCTGATCCGCTCCTCATCTCGATCCGGCAATTAGTGAGGGTACGGAGGAGCTGCGGCGGCGTGGGTATCCACATTGTTGGGTGCTGCTGCAGCATGGTGACGGTTCTGGTGAGTATGCTGAGCTGCCTAGGCGTGTCAAGATAAGCCAAGCTGTCAAAGTAAGCTAAACTGTCAAGGTAAGCCACACTGGCAACGTAGACCAGACTGTCAAGGTAAGCTAGATTGTCAAGGTAGTCAGTCTGTCACGGTAAGCCAGTCTGTCACGGTAGGCCAGACTGTCAAGGTAGGCCAGACTGTCAAAGTAGGCCAGTCTACCAAGGTATAGGCCAGTCTACCAACGTAGGATCAGTCTGTCATGGTAGGCCAGTCTGTCAAGGTAGGCCAGACTGTCAAGGTAGGACAGACGGTCAGGGTAAGCTGGCTGTCAAGGTAAGCCAGATTGTCAAGGTAGGTCAGTCGTTCAATGTAGGTCAGACTGTCAAGGTAGGCCAGTCTACCAAGGTATAGGCCAGTCTACCAACGTAGATCAGTCTGTCATGGTAGGCCAGTCTGTCAAGGTAGGCCAGACTGTCAAGGTAGGCCAGACTGTCAAGGTAGGCCAGTCTACCAAGGTAGGCCAGTCTACAAATGTAGATCAGTCTGTCAAGGTAGGCCAGTCTGTCAAGGTAGGCCAGACAGTCAAGGTAGGCCAGAGTGTCAAAGTAGGCCAGACTGGCAAGGTAGGCCAGACTGTCAAGGTAGGTCAGTCTGCCAATGTAGGCCAGACTGTCAAGGTAGGAAATCTGCCAAGGTAGGACAGACAGTCAAGGTAGGCCAGAGTGTCAAAGTAGGCCAGACTGGCAAGGTAGGCCAGACTGTCAAGGTAGGTCAGAGTGTCAAGTAGGCCAGACTGGCAAGGTAGGCCAGGAAAGCCAGACCACACAGTCTTCCAAACACAGCAGCAGCTGTGTGCGACGCACAGTCCCTCGAACACGGCAGCAGCTGTGTGTGTGTACCGCACAGTCCCTCGAACACGGCAGCAGCTGTGTGTGTGTACCGCACAGTCCCCAGAACACGGCAGCAGCTGTGTGCCCCACACAGTCCCCCGAACACAGCAGCAGCTGTGTGCGCCGCAGAGTCCCCCGAACATGGCAGCAGCTGTGTGCGCCGCAGAGTCCCCCGAACATGGCAGCAGCTGTGTGCGCCACACAATCCCCCGAACACGGCAGCAGCTGTGTGTGTGTACCGCACAGTCCCCCGAACACGGCACCAGCTGTGTGTGTGTACCGCACAGTCCCCCGAACACAGCAGCAGCTGTTTGTGTGTACCGCACAGTCCCCCGAACACAGTAGCAGCTGTGTCTGTGTACCGCACAGTCCCCCGAACACAGCAGCAGCTGTGTGTGTGTACCGCACAGTCCCCCGAACACGGCAGCAGCTGTGTGTGTGTACCGCACAGTCCCCCGAACACGGCAGCAGCTCTGTGTGTGTACCGCACAGTCCCCCGAACACGGCAGCAGCTCTGTGTGTGTACCGCACAGTCCCCCGAACACAGCAGCAGCAGCTGTGTGTGTGTACCGCACAGTCCCCCGAACACAGCAGCAGCTGTGTGTGTGTACCGCACAGTCCCCCGAACACAGCAACAGCTGTGTGTGTGTACCGCACAGTCCCCCGAACACAGCAGCAGCTGTGTGTGTGTGTACCGCACAGTCCCCCGAACACAGCAGCAGCTGTGTGTGTACCGCACAGTTCCCCGAACACAGCAGCAGTTGTGTGTGTGTACCGCACAGTCCCCCGAACACAGCAGCAGCTGTGTGTGTGTACCGCACAGTCCCCCGAACACAGCAGCAGCTGTGTGTGTGTACCGCACAGTCCCCCGAACACAGCAGCAGCTGTGTGTGTGTACCGCACAGTCCTCCGAACACGGCAGCAGCTGCGTGTGCGTACCGCACAGTCCCCCGAACACAGCAGTAGCTGTGTGTGTGTACCGCACAGTCCCCCGAACACAGCAGCAGGCACTGGGTCGCTCATCACTCTATTCACAAACCGCAAATTTGGGACAAAATCAATAAAAGGCCGAGCACCGGAGCGGCGGCAGAGCGCGGGGGGGGGGGGCAGAGGGGGGGACGAGACTGCCTAGGGTCTTTGTCTGTAGCAGAACAGTTTAGNCCGCAAATTTGAAAAAAAAAAAAAAAAAGGGGGGGGGGGGGGGGGGGGGGGGGGGGGGGGGGGGGGGGGCAGAGGTGGGGACGAGACTGCCTAGGGTCTTTGTCTGTAGCAGAACAGTTTAGCGCAGTAATGTGCAGTCTTTACTGCTGAGCTACTTCTGCAGTATTTATTATTAAATGAAGCCCACACCCGCTAGGGTATCCATGGAGGATACAGGCCTGATAGTTCCACTATGTGCCGGGACTGGGGGTTCAGCTAAGCACTGAACATTTCCGGTAAATTATTTTGACTGAACTGTATTTAATTTCTCAACTTCGAGCATTTCCATGCTGATATTTGCGCTTTTACTTGCAGGAACGAAATTTTACTCTCGCAAGCTCATGACGGCACACATTCCGTTACTTTAATGGAAGATAAAGCCTATAGGTATGAGGTATAAGTTTGACGACAAAACCTGTACTGCAAGCAAGAGGAGTAAAAAGCTTAATTACAATATTACTGCCGTCATTCCGACGGCCGAGTACTTGGTACGTGCATACCCATTGGTGTGGGACGATATCATGAACTGTCTGTCCACCAGACTCTAACTGTAGCAACCATGAGGAGATATTTTGAGTTCTATGCACACATAATTGTATATACACGGCCCATTACGGCACTATACATTAAACGGCATAATACACTATACACGGCAAAATACGGCACTGTACGTAAATCAGGTGTCTCAAGAAAGGTTACCCAAATTAAAAGGGTACAGACACGGTAGACGTGATACATTTACTGTAGTTAATACGGTTAACGGCTTAAATGCAGAGACATAATGGCTCAAGTTTTCCATAGCTTTGTGAACGTCTGTATGAAAAACTGATAAAACCAGAGCAGCGGTGGCGGTACTTCTTCGCAGAACTGTACAGTATACGTCTATGTACAATATATATACTTACGAGACGTTTGAGACAAAATTAAACGAGGCTCACACTGTGGCCACAATTGAATCCTTGCCGCTAAAATTGTATGCAATTCTGTTAACGTTGACATCCTAAATAAAGATATTTCGTTGTCACTACATCTCAACTTTATTTCCTCTCAATTCAAGATGAATAACTTGAATAGATGATCAATGAAGCATAGGGGAAGCGATTTTTCATGGTGCAGTAGACGTAGCAATTATTCTTTTTACTTTGTTTCTCTATTTGACGAAATTACTTTTTGCTTGCCCGTAAAAATTCCGATCTACTGATGTATCATTGTGATTACAGCAGTGTTTTCCAAAGTGTTGTAAGCGTACTTCTAGTGGTACGCGAAAGGATTTCAGGTGGTACGCAGAGCAGCATCAACGAACTGCTAAGGACAAAAAATAGTTGTTTTTTTTTACTATTCTGATCTGCTTAATGATAACTAAAACTGTTAGGAAACCAATATATTCATCTGTACTCCTCTTGCCATCAATATTAGTGATATTTACTTTTGAGCTTGTTTCCATCAATATTAGTGTTATTGACAGAGTCCGTCACAGCGGTGGTACGTCGATGGGATCAATGTGAGATAGGAGGTACGCGATCAGTCTAAGTTTGGGAAACACTGGATTAGAGGATCAGAGGTGGAAATTTGAATTTCGTGATGCTTGATAGTGTACTTAAAAACACATGATTTCATAAATTTCGCAAGTCATGTTGGGAAAATAAGACGGCCGCTCAGCTGAGTTGAAAAGAGATGTCTCATCTACATATTATAATTCTGCTTGTCCCTACGTTAGTTAGTTAGTTTGTTTGTTAGTTACTACAACCGTGACGCTTTCATCAGTTCTTATAGAGGAAAAGCATAGCATCTTTTAGGTATCCGTGAATGGACCGAAATATACGGCCTGGGAAAGGATCAATAAGAGAAGGAGTCAAGTTCAACTGTAAGCTGCTGCAGCTTGCAGGCCTTAGGTAGAACATTCACTGCCTAACTTGGAACATTCTCACCTTCGCATGATACTGGTCTAAAATATCACTGATGAACGGTGTTTTTGTTGTGTGGAATTTCCACAGGTTCCAACTAGGCTATGCTATAACTATAGTGCCCGCGTTGTCAAAAATGACAGCGACAAATTTATGACTCCTCTTCATTGATCATACTTTCGTTAATAGAATTGCTGACTTGAAGAAAGGGAGATGAGCGTTCCCGGCTTCACAATTACTGAGCGACGAAACTTTCTTTTCTCTCTGACATGGAGAAAAATTCATTGCTTTTTGCAAGCCGCTCAGCAACACTCAAAATAATAGTTTCAATTTGCTATCATGGATACGTTAGGATATCATATAAGCCCAATGGTTTTTGCTTAGCCAGACCTCCATTAAAGTTGAAAGAATAACAATGAAGCAAAAAAAGTATCTATGGGACGAAACTAAGAACCAAGATGCATGAGAGAGCTGATGGAAGCTTGAGATAACGTCAGTGCATGCAGTTTAAATCCTTGGATTTCAACTTTAACCTTGTAAGAAGTGCATTCAGATATAAGGTCGCCCTATACTTTGACATAGATTCGATGCAAGGAGAATGTAAGACTTGTAAGAATTAGACTCCATGGCAGCGCTATAAGATACTTTCGATATATTCATTGTTGGAATTTCAAATGTCGCTGATTGAGATAGGTAAGTTTGCCATCAACTGCAACCTAGTTTATGTTCTATCAATTAGTTTTCAATTAAGCTTGAGAAGATGACCACAGTCTCCAGACTGGCCTAATTTTAAAATAGACAGTTACATATATTTAAGCTCCGCATATCAGCGACCATCGATCATGCTTGCGGGCATTAATGACCATCGCTTTGGCGTAGACTCTTCTTCCCTTCTTTTTTTTATTTTTTCTCCTTGTTTTTCTCATTCGTCTTCCATTTTTTCTCTTCTCGTTTCTTCATTCTTCTAAATTCTACAAACATAATGGCAATAGCTCATAGAGGACCGGGGTGTAAGTCCCGGTGTCTTTTTGGGAATGGGCCTTTTGGTTCGTCTACTGCCGCCTATCTAATATAATCTAAATAAACAAATGAACAAGCAGACATGCAAATACACATCGGTCTTTATAATATGGTAAATAAGAATGCAGTCTCTCCGTTCGTCTGTCCAAAACCTTTCCCAAACCGTATCGAAGATACGAACCTGGTAACGGCTATAATTACTATAGACCTGGGCTCCGGACTGTGTGATCTTAATGGACTTTGTGTACTTGGCGGACTTTTTGGATTTTGTGGACTTGGAGAATTTCGTGGATGTGGACTTGGTGAATTTCGTGGATTTTGTGGAATTGTGGATTTCATGGACGTTGTGGACTTGGTGAATTTTGTAGAATTGCGAACTTTTTCGATGCGGTGGTGAGATGCGCTTAAATTTATAGTTTCATGGCTAATTCGGCAAAAAGATACCGGTGGTCTAGTGATGATAATTTGAGTTAGCCGTTGTGGTGCCTCCATCATAATGAAAGCGTGATCATTAAAGAAGTGGCATCACAAATTTTTCGTTTTCATTTCTGATTGCGCGGGTACTCTGCTTTTATAAAAACTCAAGTGCTTCTCTTAAAGTAAATATTCCATGTTCCTTTCCTCTGTGGGGATATAATTTTCGGAATTTCGACCCTCGCATGAACAAAGGCAGAAGTTGATCAAAATGAAGAACACTCGATCAGGACAGTCCATATACGGTTCAGACTATGCAAACCAAAGAGAGACACGAATATTCTTCAGATGGTATCATTACATTAACTGTTTTACTTCAACTAGTTTTATGCTTTGTTGATACAGCAGTGCAGAAAATCATCTGCCGAACAGCAAGGAGGCCGTTTACTGGCCATCTTATTGAAAATGAAGCAGTGAAGAGACAACTGACGTGCTTTCATTTGTAGAATAAATAAAATGGATTGCATTCCCATTCCGTCGAAAATATTATATTTAATTAATGAACTCATGATATGTAGGTAGACTTCCTAAATTAATCAAGGAATACCGAGAGTAAAATTTCCTAAGAATAGAACCATGAAGAGGTCTCACTGAAACTTGGATTTCCTAGCTTGTCATAGTTAATTTTTGTCGCCATTTAATCAAGGCTTGGCTCTTTTGTATGAACACACACACAGATATATGAGTATATCTATAATATACTAACACTCTGTGATCTTTATTTATTCATTCATTCACTTCTTCATTTATTTGCCTGTTTGCACACAACGTGGAGTGTTCACAGGTTCCAGTTAGTAGGAAATAAACCTATAGGAGCTCGAGACTTCAAAATAGTAATGCTTCAGCTGTCACAGCGCATGATAGCTCCGCTGCATTTGTAAATTTTTTGATCTGATGAAGGCACTTGAACTTATAATTGTGCCGAAAGCTTGGCAAAATAAAAAGAAGTTTAGAGAAGTCTATTACGTAATATCTTTCAAAATATATATGCATATATATGTAGTTTGAACACAGACGAGATGCACCGGTGGAAATTTTTCGCCATCCACAAGTACAGCAACATAATAAACACCGTTGTGTATATATTTTTATATATATATATGTTAATTTATTTATGTATTTGTATGTTTCGTGTCAAGCTGTCAACAAAATAGACAAAAAAGCGGTCAGGTGGCAAATTTGGTAATTATGTTGCTTTTTGATGGAGATCGATATGCGAAAATTCACTTGGAATTTTTATTCTTTTAATTAAATGCACTTCTTGCTCAGCCAATGTTGAACGTCAAAATTGGAAAATATTTGAAGCTTCTCTTAGTGTTGCCATGGAATGTGATTTTTATTACTTTTTTGATGCATCGAAACTATATTTACTCTCAGTTCACGAAGTATACAAAGAGCTATGATCAATGACGCACACCAGCAGCATTTTTCAAGGTGCAGTATAGCGCACCAATTATTTTTTTCAGCTTACTTTCTTCCATTAACGAAGAAGTTATCGCTTGAGCCTCAAAATTACGATATGCTGAAATTTTGGCGTATGAAGGTACGCGGGGGGAAATTTTATTCAGTTAAATTATGTTTCACTGCTTATAATATAACTGAAGCAGAGAACACTCATCCCATATACGACAGCTTGAGCTGCCTTTGTAGCGTATCATTCACAAGCATACTAGTAACGAAAGTATGATCAATGAGCAAGCTAGGGTCATTACACAAAGCGCGGCCACTTTAGTTCATAAACACACATCGAGCAAAAATGTGCATATGTTGTTACAACACTAAACACAAGTCCAGGATGTACCTGAATTGGTGACTGTTATATTTCCGTCTTCTCTATAACCTCCATACATACAAAACTGAGTACGTTACGCCCTACTGCATATATAAGTATGCCTTCCTGTGCGGGTGTTTATTCATATGCTCCTGAATTATTATATACTTCGCATAAAGCTCTTGTGGATAGAACATATGCGGCAGCTGCTGCAAATAGTTGTGCTTAGCATTAGACGGGTGATGCAAAACGTAAAATAGTCAGCTCAGAGCCCTTTAATTTTTGAGCTAATAAGGCATTATTATTCTTGTCGTTGACGATGTCACAACTCTGTTTATTCCTACAGTTTACCTTTATTTTTCAGACGTTGCCGTCAGGGGTAAGGTGTTCCCTCGATCAAAATTTCGTTTACCGACTGCCGCAATCTTTGAACATTGATAATTCGCAGTGGAAGGTAAAGCAACAGTTAACAGCTTACTAGTGGTTAGTGAGTTACTTTCTTGGTAGATCATATAGCAGCACGTCTTCCCGTGCTGTCAGTAGCATCGTATGCTGAGTCTCCGCAATGTCTGAGCTGGTTAGATGTTGGAACTTATTAATTACACGTATAGTGAGTCTCTTTGCAAATTAATTATAAGATGTGGACTAAGTTAGAAAAATTTCACGTTGCTAACTGAATTCACTGTAACATTCTACAACTAGAGCACTCTGAGAGCACATACCTCCGCCAACCACGGCAACGGTTACGGAAAATTAACATTGGTTCTAAGACCATGATGTTCTTTATATCAACACCAAAATCTAATCATTTGTGCCCTTTAATAGTGTTAACGGCTTCAGTATATGTTTT
This sequence comes from Parhyale hawaiensis, assembly GCA_001587735.2. Classification (NCBI taxonomy): domain Eukaryota; kingdom Metazoa; phylum Arthropoda; class Malacostraca; order Amphipoda; family Hyalidae; genus Parhyale; species Parhyale hawaiensis. The sequence goes on along the minus strand of LQNS02278083.1, from coordinate 8,751,161 downwards.
TTTAAGATCCGCTCTTAACTTTTTGAGGTAAGCTGCTAACAAGCATTATGACAAACATGAGTCAAACATACAAACGAACAAACCGATCTGGACCAAAATTTTATTTATGTCTTTTAACATTAACAGCTCCTATAACTTTCATAAATATCTATAGATTTTTTTTTGAGTTATTGTGCTAATAAGCATAAAATAAAAAACAGTGGCAAACGAAAAAACTAACGGATCATGTTACAAAAAATTGGTCATTTACTCTTCGTGATATACATAACAACTCATGTAAATTTTATAAAAATCCGTTCATAACTTTTTCAGTTATAGCATTGAGAAAAATGAGGCAGACCAACAAACAAACTAACAAACGGATGAATGAATCTTCGCCAAAAGGTAATCAAACTGTTTCTCTTAACATACCTAACAATTCCTGTAAATTTCGTTCAAATCCGTCCATAACTTTTTGAGGTATCTTGATGACAGACAGAAAGACATACAGACAAAGAGACAGGCAGATAAACCCGACGAAAACAAAACCTCCTTGGCGGAGGTAATTATTCAGTTTCTTAACTTGTATTCACATTCCATCAAGACTTCTATCAGAATATTTTTTAGAAGAATTAGCGTTCATTTTGTGCATCTTGCTGGAGTACAGACATTTGCACCAACATATTGTGCAGATTTGTTTGTGACATCTGCCCCGCAACAGCCGGCCGGCCAGTGCCGCCGACCTATACGATCTCAAAGCTACAGGAAGTTCTGAGCGTCCTCAAGACACAGGACATTCATAAACGACATATGCTGACCTAATCAAAGGTTGGTTTTTATTTTAAGAAAATTAATTATAACTGTTTGCTCAAAAAGGCTTGGACGATTTCATTGATTGTGAGGTTTGAAATTTTGAAATGAAAGATGGAGCAAGCGGGTGAGCTACAGCTACTTCAAGAGAAGAAACTTGACCACCGACATCAACAATTAGTGATAGAATTAAGGGCTGCCAGTGCCCGGTGTTGGTGGTATCTGCGGTGGGCCGCCGCACAGCAGCGCTGGGCCGGGCCCCACCGAACAGGCCCCCATGACACACTCGGCGGATTTTGTGTCCAATAATTTCAGACGGTCCAGTAAGTACCCCGAAACACTGATCTTATATTTTCATTACTATTTATTGCATTATTAATTTACTTGAATGATAAGAGTATTTATTTTAATTCAATATACTAGTAAGTTTTGGAAATTCTCGAATTGTCCTTAGCATTGAAGCACACGTACGCTGTACCACACATACTATCGAATGTTATAAGTAAGTTGTAGAGTAGAGTTTTTTGTCCAGCTGATGGTACACTGCTTGAATGGATACCGAATCCAGGTGTTCCCGTACGTACCTCGCACTTATATAGCCAAATTGTCAAATGCCGACGATCGTAACTTTGTTTCCGGCCACACTTGGAGAAAATTGATTTTAAAGAAACATGCACTAAGACTCATCCACAAGCAGCTCTAACTCCAACCGTACCCTGGAAATTTAATGCTATAGGAGATCTGCACAGCGAACGTCTTTAAGCAGAAATATTTTTGTGAACGGCATCTAAGATGCACGTCTGGGTTTAATGTGGGTATGGGTTTAAGTCCGGCAGATATGCCCTTAAGCACTAATTTTGTAAAAAAATGTAAAAGATTCCCAGAGGAAATGTCTTTCGTTGACATCAGCTATCTCTGTACAGCATGTTCGAAAATGCAGTCCACATGTATAATAATGTAACTCTTCATAAAGTACACGTATTAATAATACATAAAGCTTTTTCATACTGACAGACCAGTAAAACTGTCTCCTAATTTGGACATCTTAAGGGTAGAATGTAACTTTGAACTTAGCTAAG
>LQNS02278083.1:8738027-8749168 GCA_001587735.2 Parhyale hawaiensis | reverse complement strand
ACTCACGTAATAATTGTACTGCGGCAACTATTTTCTTTGTGTGTTTACGTACGTATATATGTTTTGACCGAAGTACTGTAATATTGAGGTGGATAGGATAAGCTGCTAAACTGAATCTCGAATGAACGCCTTAGCAAAAATTAATAAAATGAAGAACTAATCAATAGCATCCATGGAACAAACATACTAAATGGGTATATATGGTTTTATATTTGTAGAACTCGAAAAGACGCAGTTGCAGAAATTTCGTTACCCCCGACGCACGCACGTCAGGTGGAAGGGTTGAAGTTGGTAAATTTAGTTCTTGAAATCTTGCGTGCCGCTTCTCTGTACAGTATATACGTGCACCGCACTTAATTGGAGTCTACGCAGCGCGGACCATAGTTTAAGGTTGACGGAACAATTGCTTGTTTTAAGATGTCATCTATACTTTAGGATAATCAGGTATCATAGTTACACCTCCCTGTGATCAACTCTTTAAATTTTGCAAGATTTCAAGAACTGAACTTACCAACTTTGATCCTCCCACCTGATGAGCTGGAGAACAGCGAAACGCGCGTCGTGGGTAACGAAATTCCTTCAACTGCTTCCGCTCGAGTTCTATACATACTGTATATTTATGCCATTTCAAGAAAGTAATATGCGTATATTAGCGTTCCATCAGACTGATGCTGGAGCCTTCTCTAGACAAACGAATGCAGGCGGGTATTTCTTTAATATTTTTGCAACAAAATTAGTGATTGTGGTAACGTCACACGTACTGTTGAACGCTCGCATCAAATCGCATGTTCGTAGTCATGATAGTGCAGCTATATATATATTTAGATATCTCCAGCTGTCTCAAACGGTCGAATTCAGGTTCACTAATATACCGGGCCACTCTATACATTCGCAACCACAACGTGATGTGAGGCTGCTCATGCACGCATATCGTTCATGCACCTTATGTATTCTTCGTGTGTGTAGTAATTAATGATCTTTGCGACCATGAGGAAATGTGACAGCTGCATGTCGTACCTTCTGAAACCATCACTGTTAGAATACCAGAAATAGCAGTCAGTCGATATCTACAGGGTCGGCAAAATTAAATTTTGGGCTATTATTACTTCAAAAATTTTGCTTGGGACTGTCAACGTAATGCGCCAGCGAACACTTAGATTTTGGACGCTATAGCTTGTCTGTTGGGCAGTGCATATATATAGTACGTAGGGGTTCAGTGGTTTCCAAAAAATAGATTTAAATTTAACGTAATGTTCTTTTTGGTGTGAATTGTCGTAAGAATTAACTGGTAGCTTTTCGACAACTATATCAGTAACATCACATCGCTATACAGCCAGTAAGTAACAGATCCCGACTATCGATGGAAGTTTTTCAGCAATTTGGGCCAGATCGATGCCCATTATCGACTGCAGCTGCCATTTGAGTGATTTGGGGCGCTGCATGTCTGGATGGGGAACGACTCTTTTTTTTATTAATTTTCTATATTTAAACAACAAAAAAAGTGTTGTCGTAACTGATATTTCTTCTACATTATTGGTGAAATACTTTATTGGTACGTGCGTGGAGGCAATTCAAGGAAAGTAAGTAACGCCCAGTCTCGATCGAAGGAAACATATAATTACAATATCTGATGCAACAAAACTTGATGCTGACGGTCCAGAAGAAATTGATCAATAACTCCTCAAAATTAGCACTACTGCATGTTACGGTCTAATTATGATCGGGAAATATCTGTGATGATTTATTACAGTAGAGAATTGCTCAAGAATTAGTGCGCTGTAAAGCTATATTTCAATACAGTGTCTCAAGTACCAATGATCTGTTAAGAGCAGGTCTCAAAAAGCCATACGTGAAGCTGAATGTTTCTTCCGCTTTACGATAATTGCAGCTTGGACGGGTGACATCCTTTCCTGCGTGTTGTTAATGACTGACTGGCCGGACCAACTGCTGTCATAATAATAAGAATATCGCAACCCTATAGGAAAATCACTGGTCTTATACAGGCATTCACTTATGCCGTTACAATGAATAACATCGGGTAATGCAGGAAAATCGTCGAAGCTGTTTTTAATTGCGAGGATGCAGTAAGTTGACAGAATTAGACCGCAAGACACATTTGGAAAATGCGGCACTATTTCGAAATGATCAAAGTTCAAATGACTGACAATATGCAGTATGTTATAGCTGAAACACGATAGCACGCAGCATACAGTATGTCGTAATAACACGCCTATGCGTGCACAGTAAGAGCCAGTTCCAATTCCGGCTTTCATGCAACTCCTGTGTACTATATATATTGAACTTTTTACTCTACTTACATTTTCCAGTGAGAGTGAGTAAAATAATATTTTTGCCTTTAGATAGTTTGCCCATACAGCTGAACCCTCCAGCGTGAATATTTTACAAGGCTGGCTGCCCACTAACAACTTTCGTTGCCGCTAGCAGCCTAGACGCAACTTAGCTTATCCGACTGCGCAGTCCTGGCCGTGACTTCAGCATGACGTCGATGAACATCGTGCTGTAATTCTTAAGATATCAATCATTGTGAGCCCAAACCGCTCATAATTAAGAGCGATCGTTGAAAGTTCAAAATTGCCACTCGCTAGGGTGGGAAAATTGCACTGGCGACGGAAATATTTGAAATTTTTTGGAGCAGTTAAATTTTGTGGAAGCTGAAGCCGTACAAGAATCAGTTGAGTTGCCTCTAAGCTGCTAGCGGCAACGAAAGTTGTTAGTGGGCAGCCGGCCTAATTAAGAAATCCAATAGCCGCACTGATTTTGGGAACAAAATATGAATGATGCCGATATTAGGAAACATTTCCTCATGTTGCAGACACTATAAAGTAAGTCTGTCGACAGGGCCGCCAGCAGTACGTAATCTTATACTGCACTTGTCTACTGCACGACAGCGACTATATATGCACACCACTCATATCTGTACGTCAATCATAAGGCAAACTATCCGTCCCATTAGCTGTCTATGCCAGTAACAAGTGTACCTACCTCGTTTACGTATGTGTGTCAAGTGTCCAACAACACTGCACGTACACCGCCTTCACACCCGTGAGGCTTCTATAGGTAACTCATCACACGTCCCATGCAACTCACCTGTTCTTGATGGCGGCGGCTCTATCCCGCTGTCTTCTGTTCTTGAACCAGTTGCCGACCTGCGTGGGGGTAAGGGTCGTGGCCTGCGCCAGTTCCCGCTTCCTGCTGGGGTTTGGGTACGGGTCCTGCAGGTAGGCCTCCCTCAGGAGGGACCGCGTGCGTTCCTTGAAACAGTGGGACTTCTGCTCCCCATCCCATATCGTGCGAGGAAACGGGAACTTTTTCCTGACGCGGTACTTGTCGACGGGTCCCAAAGGCCGCCCTCTGAGGCGCTCTGCCTCCTGGTAGTGGGACTCGAGCCAGAGGGCCTGCAACCGAGGGTACGACGCGCGGGTGAATCTGTTGCACTCAATTAAAGAATAAAGTTCACGGAAATTACCTAAGTGGAAAGCAACAAGGGCACGGGCACGTATCACTGCTTCATGCTTGTTCAGGTCTTTCAAATGAGGATGAGCTACTGGGAGGGACCACAAAAATCTACCTAACCTTTCAATGTCACCGCTTTCTTCTAATGTTTCACACACGGCTGCCACTTGTGTCGCGGTGAAGGACAGGGAAGGTAAAGACACGTTTGAGGAAGGCAACACGGGCCCTGGGGCCCCTCCGTGGGGTGCGGGGCCCAGGAGAGCGGCGGAGTACGCGGACAGCCCCGCCAGGAGCGCCATGTTGGGCTGCAGGGCGCGCAGAAGGTCGGGCAGAGAGGTGCTCGAAGCCAGCGTGTCGGTGGCGCTTGCAGCACTCAGCGCTGTCAGCGGCGCTAGGGGCGGCGCTCTGCACAGAGGCCTCCTCTGCTGCACCTCGGCCCGCAGCAGAGACGCACATTGGCCGAGCAGCCGAGTAACCATGGAGACTGCGGCCGCCAGGCGGGGGCAGCCGAGGCTCTGGGCTTCTGTTGATTCGGTAACGGAGCTGTGGGACTGACAGGCAACTTAGCGCCGCCTCTCCTGCTAATATAATAATGGGGCAGCGGATGGGCTGGTGAAGGGGGCAACGAAGGGGTACGTGATGCCCAGCAGCTCATATCACTCTCATCTCACTGCAATATCGCCTCTCCAGCACCCTGACTTAGAGACTCCCCCGACCCCACGCCCCCTCGATCAATGTCCAGATCAGTGCTGTGTAGAGCACACCGAGGGAATCCAAAGCGTGCCGCGGCGTTGACGTCACCATCCCTCTATCTCTCTGATAACGATAATGTTAACAGTATAATTGGCGAAACAACAAGCTAGCCTAGTGGTGATGAGACGGCGCCATTAGGCCGGGGGGCGGCAGCACGATGCTTTTAATCTATTAGAGGAAGCAAACAGCGCTGCTATAGGGCATTTGTGTTGACGCTTGCAGCGCTTCTTGTTCTATGGTGTGACGCTATAGCATTGCTTGTTTTTTGTTGTGACGCTATAACGCTTCTTGTCCTTTGTTATGACGCTGTAACGCTTCTTGTTCCTTGCTACGATGCAATAACGCTTGTTGTTTTTTGTTACGACTCTATAACTCTTCTTGTTCTTTGATGCGATACTAAAACGTGACTTGAGGGCCAAACTTGAGCCTTCGAGGCGTGACTTATGCGAAACTGCAGGCAGGTGCGCTGGCTTCGTCCCGGTGAATTGAGTTTCAGGCGCTGGCCCTCAATCGGTTGCCCTCGAGATTTCCAAAAACTTAATCTTGCCTGGAAATTGAAGTTTATTTGAGCAGGCTCAACGTAATCGCGTTGCTTTTAACGCTTGCAAAGTGACGAATCCAGCGCTTTATCTGAAGTTTTGGACCAGTCAAGCCTCGACAGCCTAATTTCGGGGCCCATAGGAACAAGCGGTAACGGTAAAGTCAACATTGACTGCACCCTCTAATAGGACTGTCGCACGCACTGGTTGCTGCGGGAGATATAAGCCAACTGGCCTGCAGAGGAGTAAGTACAGCTGCAGCCGGCCACGGGTCGATAAGAATTATGGCGCATTTAGCGGAAGGCTCAAAGACCCGAGCCCCCCCATACCCTCAGGTAAGAAACCCTACGGCAGCTATGAGCACCAAGCAAATTTTGCTGATTCAGCGCACCAAGCGCCATGCGCAAAGATCGCTCACCTGGTCTGGGGATGGTTCTCGGGACCATCAGCAGAACTGTGCAGCACGCAACGTCCGCTGCTACCGTGGGTATACCTATAGGCCTGTTCTTTGTTTTACCACCATAGCGCTTCTTGTTTTTCATGTTTTGACACTACAACGGTTCTTGTCCCTTGTGTTGGTGCTATATCGCTTCTTGACGCTAGTGTTATACACGAAATACGCGAATGCACCACAACAGTTTGCGATAAGCCTGTATATAATAGAACTGGTGGCAAGCCTGTCATGTACTGGAGAAACGTTTAGGTTTTAACACTATGAAAAGCATGTGCAGCAAACGATCTTTTCATCCAGTCGATATTCTCTGTCAGTTAATTTCCTTCACGTAAAATTACCACCTTAAAATGACAGTTATTCAGATTCATACATAGTCGATTCTTTGAAACCCATCGATTTTGGATAGTTAAACTTAATGCATATTTATTATACTTACTTTTATCATTGCATATATATGTATATATATATAAAAACCTTCATGGGGTGACCCGTGCCTCGATCGAGCAGTTTGTCTGCCGCTCAAGTGGCAACGTGTTGGCAACGTGTTGGCAATAAGCGACAAGAAACAAATTAACCGAAGAGTGACGTGTAGACTTCACTTTCATCCTGTGCCGCTGTGTTGTTACTGCCTCACGACGTGTGCAATATGTATGCAATACTAATGCAATTTGTGGCCATGTTGACAGGGTACACAAGACGCTACATGTCGAGCGACAGAGCAGACAAACACCCCGCCTTCGCCCCTATCTGCAGCACAGCTACGGCGTATTATAGCGACAGCTCGAGTTCCGTCACTTGAACATTGTTATATATGTCGATATAAAAGACAAGGCTATAGTTACTATGTGTCATCATATACTGATGTATTTTGCTATTGGTTTACTCAAGTCAGCACTAAATATTCATTTAATTTGGAAGCTTGTAATTGAAAGCTACGCATACATCTGAGAATTTAATCATTATGTAATAAAACGCTTGGTGTATTTATTTATTTCGTGTCCGCTTTGAAGGAAACAGATATATAGGCAAAAAATAAGCCTGGTTGCACATCTTTGTAAAACGATGACCAGGTTGCAGAAGATGGCGAAGGCTGGTCCTTATCCCTATCTCTGAAGACACTTCTTGTTTGAAGCACTCCAATTGAAATCGGGAGAATATGTGTACGCAGCTTCTGGAGTCCGATTTTATAACTTTCTTCTCCCAGATCACGACGTATAAATTCAGCAGATCATTACTTACGGAGCACTCACGAGATGATGATTCTTCACTGGTGGTAGCTACAGCTATTTCTTCTAGCTTACTAGTGTCTTAATTTCCCTTAATTTTTCTTTTTTCTTCTACAGCAGTATTATTCCCGTTCAAAGGGAAGTCGCTGAAGCAGATCTTGCTATTCCATGTATTTCTGTCCATTACCATGTGCTCCTCCAGCTCCATACCGCGCATATCATCCCTCACACTGTCGTTCTCTGAAGGTGTAAATTTTGTTTCATAGCCCAAAATTTTAAAATTTCAACGAAGCAAATATTTAAGTTCACAAGACCGCTGACCGCTGTATATGCGCTGACATGCATACAAGCTGTCTGGAGTTACATTGAAGTTTATTGCAGTGTTTTACTCAATATTTATTTCTGCCTCTCACTATTGAAGACGCACGCCTAATCAAGAAGGAAGATGGGGAAGGTATAATAAGTACGACACTACTACAGTCTCAAAATTGAAGATGTGCTACGAATGCATGGAGAGAGAGATGAACCGTTTACGCGATACAGTCAAGAAAGATTTGACGCAGAAAGGTTACAGAAGTTAATGAGAGCTGCTGATAAGCGTGAGCGGGAAAATGAGGGAACGACAAGTCAGAGAAAAAAGTCCTAAGGTTGAAAGCACGACATGGATCAATGAAGAAATTGAAGCAAGTCAGAGAAGAGAAGATTCCGCAACGGCCTACATTAATGAAAAATATCGATTATTACATGAATTTTTCACGCGCGGGTCCACTATATAGTCTATAAAGAAGAGGCCACTGCGTCACGCTTGATGTTTAGAAAGCTCTATTATAAGAGCTTTAGCGCATACCACAGCCATGCATGCATGACAGAGACTCTGGAAAGTTAAATTATTTTGAATGATCGTAACAATTAGACTTTTATCTGCTAGATGCTCTGGGAGATATATTGTGATCATACTGTAAGGCACAGCCCGCACCCTTAGTCCTGTGCAGCTGTTGGCTCTACGCGTGGTATATCAGCAACTAAAAATGTATCTGGTTGTATCCGTAACAAGTCTACGGACTGAGCACGCCACATTTAACTTACTTCTCCACAATCCCAAGGGTTCGCGAAACTTGCCAGGCATATATATTTTCAAATACTTCTTGTAGTATAAGCAGAATGCAATGTAAAGAGAGCCCGACAATGATAGTTGTCCCCTATTTAGAGTAAACGATCGAAGCATGATAGGCAAATAAAAGAAACAATCGGAAGCGCAATTTATAGTAGGGCATCATTCTACAAAGTCGATAATCAAGGTTTCTTTCATTGGCATCGCGAACATCTTGAAAATAAGGATTCTGTAGAGAACAGGCTGAAGTTTGAACCTCTAGTGAATTTATTTAGTCGTGACCAGCTCTCGTCGCTGGAGAACACAATGATAAACTATGCTAACGATTCCACACTAATATCAGTGATACCTACCCCCGGCATGCGTAATGAGGTTGCCCAGTCTCTAAATAAGAACTTGTCGCGCATTAGTACACGGTGCTCATGCTGGAGTATAAAGCTAAATGCCAGCAAGACCAAATCTACGATTGTCAGTCGGTCTCAAGCACTTTTATGCCAGCATCTACCTTAAAAAAATAAATAAATAAATAAAAAAAATAGATGACACTTTATTTCAGGAGTCTAACTGATTAGAGATTCTAGGTATGGTCTTAGATGAGAAGCTTACGTCAGAGCGGCATATTAGGCGTCTCGTGTCATGTTCTTCAAGTAATGCTGGGATCCTGCGTAAGGTGTGGTCTGTGCTTGGCAACAAAGCCCGTAGATACTTTTGCCCTTTATACTGGCTGTGTCGGAGCAGTGCTCACCGGTTTGGGCTTCGGCTCCTGACAGTCACTTGCGTCTACTGGACCGACTTGCTAGCTCAACCGGCCGGCTGTGTGCTGAGAGTGATTTGGTGAATCTGTACCATAAGCAAAGGATGGTCTGCCTCTGTTTTTTTTTAACAGAGTATACAACAATAAAAGACGATTACAGTCTTGCTTTCCTGCCCTCTAGGTCTTTGGGAGAAATACACGTGCTGCTTATGCTTACCCTATTATATTGGAGACTGTTAGGTGCCATACTCGTCAGTTCAGTCGGTGTTGTCTGCCCCGCTCAGCTTTGGCCTGCATTTCACTGCTGGGCTCAGCTTACGATCATTTATAAGTCAGCTCTTAATTGCTTTCTAATACATTTTCCTTAGTAGCATTATACGGACTTCTCGGTGTTGCAAAATGCTTCATTTGGATTGCACTACCTGTCCGTGGAGGCCCGATAGTGGAGTAATAATCATAATAGTACCAAGCCGGAGGAGAACATCGATTCGCTACTGCCCGTGCAGAAATGGAGTTCAACTCGGTGCACTTTGAGTCACTTCTAGCTTCCAGCCCAGCTCGTCTTCAGGCTGTTCGTAACGCCAATAGAGGGAACACCGAATATTGTGCTTGTCCATGTACTGTATTAGGTTCGAAACTAAGTTCTTGCCTTTTTTAAAATATATTTTGAAATGTATTACTTTTTTAATTAGGGAATCTATTTTTGCTAAAATTATTATTTCAAAACATTTACAGTCTATTTTTCTTGTTTACGACTTTTACTAATTAATTCCTGTTGAGTTCAGACTGCTAGAATGGAATGACAAGTAAAGAAAAATGAGCATTTTCGACGTCGTCTCTTGGTTTTCAACCAAAATTCTATATAGGGCGACACAAGCACTACATGACATTTGCGCTGTGTATGGAGAGGGTGTCATAGCTGAAAAAACCTGCTCGTTTTTAGTATGCCAAGTTTAAAAATATTAACAAAAGAGACTCACCTCGTCTTGGTCGTACAGTTGAGATCGACGAGGATCGATTAAACCATCTTTTACATGAAAATCCTCGTCTAACGTACGGCAATGGAAGTTTCACAGAAAATGGAATGCTCCCACACTGCCGTACAGACGCACATTCACTCGGAGCTTGGTTTAACACTGGTACAAAATTGAAGGCCTGGTTGCCTGAGTTTTGAGCCAAAACCGGATAGTTTTTACCAAAGTGGTATTGAAAATCCTGTTGAACTTTGAGAAATAAATATAAACAGCAATAGTGAATATACTATTGATTAGTTAATTTTTATTTTTATTAAGCCTCTCAAAAACATTTTATTAAAAGAACGTCAAGGACTTAGTTTCCAACCTAATGAATCCACAATAAATTGCGCTATCTATCGGTGCTTTCGTTTTTTCCGGTCGTGCACCGTTTACTCAGGGAAAAGGAGAGGCCGTAGCTTGGGGTGTAGAAAAAAACATCGACGGATAAAGCTACTCGAAAAAAAAGCTCCGGTACTGGAAAAAATCACGGCTATCACGTTATGTACAAGTATTTATTTCCTTAACTTATGAATTTTGAAGTACATAAAATTGAACTGAATTGAACTTAACTGTATTAAGCTACCCTAAACCTAACCTAGCTTAGAAATAGCCTAGTTTAGCCTCTTCTAATCGAATATAACCTAGCCTACCTAATCTGATGCAGCTTACCTAATCTAACTTCTTCTAACGTAACCTAGCATAACTTGACCACCTTTAACCTGACTTATTTTAACCAAAGCTATTCTGCTCTAACCCAATCAAGTCTAATTACACCTATTCTAACCATATCTAGCTCAACTCAATTTTATTTTATCTACTCTTATTTTGTTGCGAAGACAATTAACCAAAACTAATCATTTCTAACATTCCTAAACTAACTTATTCTTATGTAACCTAACTGATTACAACCTAACTCAACTAGCCTCACTTAACCTATATTACGGACTCGTTCAACCTACTCTTCCGCATACAAGCGCTTGTAAAATTTAGATCAGTGCTTTTATTACTGCTACATAATATAGTTTATAATAATACATGCAACGTACTTCAGAATAGACTCAAAATAGCAAGGCTTTTCCCAACAGGGCTTTTTACGAGAACAGCTTGGCGCCCCGCGAGTACCGTGAAAAGTACCCTTACCCTCACTCAAAAGTTGCTTCTTTATGCTGCTTTTAGAACGTTACGATCGAGTGCACTGAACCTTCACTCAAATATAATCAAGCATGTCAATGATTTAAGCGTAACTTTACAAAATGTGTGAGAGTCTCGTCCTGTACCTGCTGGCCTCCCTATGTGACGTCACTACTGGCCTCCCTTGATGACGTCACTACTGGCCTCCCTTGATGACGTCACTGCTGGCCTCCCTATGTGACGTCACTACTGGCCTCCCTTGATGACGTCACTGCTGGCCTCCCTTGGTGACGTCACTGCTGGCCTCCCTTGATGACGTCACTACTGGCCTCCCTTGGTGACGTCACTACTGGCCTCCCTTGGTGACGTCACTACTGGCCTCCCTTGATGACGTCACTGCTGGCCTCCCTATGTGACGTCACTACTGGCCTCCCTTGATGACGTCACTACTGGCCTCCCTTGGTGACGTCACTGCTGGCCTCCCTTGATGACGTCACTACTGGCCTCCCTTGGTGACGTCACTACTAACCTCCCTTGGTGACGTCACTGCTGGCCTCCCTTGATGACGTCACTACTGGCCTCCCTTGGTGACGTCACTGCTGGCCTCCCTTGATGACGTCACTACTGGCCTCCCTTGGTGACGTCACTACTGGCCTCCCTTGATGACGTCACTACTGGCCTCC
>LQNS02278083.1:8717415-8734091 GCA_001587735.2 Parhyale hawaiensis | reverse complement strand
GTAGCGTGCTGGTGCTGCACCGTGTAGCGTGCTGGTGCTGCACCGTGTACTGTGCTTGTGCTGCACCGTGTAGCGTGCTGGTGCTGCACCGTGTAGCGTGCTGGTGCTGCACCGTGTAGCGTGCTGCTGCTGCACCGTGTAGCGTGCTGCTCCTGCACCGTGTAGCGTGCTGGTGCTGCACCGTGCAGACGCTCTTCTGACTCTTAACCGCTTTCAACTCACACTCGCAGCGCGATTCAAAGTGACAAAATCACAGCTTCTGTCTGTTGTTTTTTTTTTCTTTGCACAAGTCAAGTCTCGAAAGCATAATTTTGGGGCCTAATCGAACATGCTGCTATAAGGGCGAAATTATGTACAGTATAAGCTGTGGGAAGCAGGGCTTAGAAAAGGCGTGCGAACGCATAGGAGAACAGTGCAAAAAGTACCAGTATGTCTCATTGTCTTTATTAAGATACAAAACCTTTGCTGACAGAACTTGTACGAGATTCGCAGGTCAACTCAGAACGCTAAGATTTGTAACAATGGGTGCGGTAATGTAAACAGACTGTGTTACGATTGACAGAGCTCGTCAGGGTTAAGTGATGAACGTTAGGTTAGATGGATTAAGTTAGAAGCGTTGTCTTCAGTTAAACTGTAGGGTAAGTGCAAACATCAATTAACCGTATTCTTTTGGTAGCACAACGTCTGTCGACACTCGGAAAAACTCTACTGGCTGCAGCTATAGTAGCTGTGGCAGAGGCGCCGGGCACTAGCGTATATTGTCTTATGTTTGGTGTAGCCGCAGTATATGGAGCTGCTGGACTTTCAGTGGCTGAGATGTGCTATACGTGCCACTGTGGCTGCCCTGGTGCTGGCTGTGGCTGCCCTGGTGCTGTCTGTGGCTGCCCTGGTGCTGGCTGTGGCTGCCCTGGTACTGGCTGTGATTAATTCAGGTGGACCGTAGACCACAGCATTCTAGCCATCTGGCTGATCCAACTGTATGGTGCGGAGACTGAGCATTGGAGCCGCAAGTGCAGCAGTAGTAGACGCAACAACAGCCATAACAGCAGCAGCAACAACAGCTGTAACATCTCCACACATATTTACATACGCAATAGCAGGCTACAGTAGCAGGGGACCAAAAGCTCCCACCCAACAATCCCCAAAATTTCCACCGGCAGAAGCGGTCCCAAATTAGCAGTCTCGCCCACACGGCCGCTCCTCCGACGTATCATTTGCAGCACCAATTGCCCGCAGGCCTCCGCCCCGCGGCTACGGCGGGAGTCGCGATCTTCGGGCCTTTTCATGCGTGGCTAAAATGCGAAACGGATGATGAAAAATAGAATACGTTCATACGTTTCTACAACTCACAGCAACGGTGAGAATGTCGGGCTGTAGTGGAGACGGTCTGGTGTGTACTGTATGTCTCTTACCTCCGCTTCACGGGCAACAGCTGTCCCATCTCACAGTATTGTCGCGTGGCGTTGTTCCGTCCAGATCGAGAGCTCTGAGTTTCCGTGAGAATTTGTAATATTTTAAGTTGGTCTGTTGGTTCTTTATGAGTTCGTCCAAGTATTGAATTGCGAGATATATCTTAGAGACAGTACAATGGGTTGGTAAGGCTATACATAGTACAGAGTGGTGAAAGAACGATGCCTCTTATTCACTTCATTTTTCTATACAGCACTTAATAAGAGTAAGTTACAAGTGGCAAGCCCCTAAGGCATAGCTACTGGAAATGGAGACCAGGTGCAATGCTCCAAGGGTAGACTAGTACATATAAGGCACAACATCTTCACAGTTAACGCTGGTCGTGTCTACCCGCCACACATACTTATGAGTTTGAAGCCGGCTGACTCCCGTTGATATTTCAAACGTTGGAAGCATTGAAAAATCATGTTGGTGAGGCGGGTAAAGCATGTATAGTTACAACGGCAGTTTGAGTAACTGCTTTAAGGATAATGACTTATGCCGGACCTATCAACGACGAGCTTGCCTCTCTAAACCAAGACCTTCGGCTGGTGTCAGATTCGTTCTGGTGTGTGCCAGCTCGACCTTCCTCTTCGCTATCGCTCCTGACCTTTTCCAGTTTTCGTTACAAACATCCTGTCTTACATAAGCAAGAATGTATAGGCAACAATGCGTTTTAGCTGCATAATATGTTGAGCTAGGCTACATAGATGTTCCACAAGATGTATTATAGGATTCAAGCTTTTTCCATTATGTTCTCTCGTAAGCTTTACTGCGCCAAGTGTGAATAGTCGCACAGTTGATGCTCCGAGGGATTCCTATCCTATTCTTAACAGTGAGGTGGCTGCACTGATCATGCGGTCCAACAAACTATAAAATTTTACGCAAAGTGATACACGCAAATTAGTGACTACGTATCACAACCTCTGCAGTGGATCTTTGTCACATTTTTCCTCTCTCATATGGCAACGGAGTAAAATTCTGCATTATCGTCCTGCGCCATGCTGGCCGTGCTGTCCAAAGCATAACACCATTGCTGCTGTATCTCCTGCAGTCTGAACGCACACACACACACACACCTACACACACACACACACACACACACACACACACACCCATGTTCATGGGCTCCTTTGTAACATTTTTGCGCCATATTTCTGGTCCTTTGTAACATTTCTGGCTCCTTCGTAACACTCATGGTCGCTTGTAACGTAAACTGGGACCGCTNTTGAAGACTACAAAAAAATGTCCCCAACGATCCTGCTCTGATGAACATGGACACACACACACACACACACACACACACACACACACACACACACACACACACTCACACACACACACACACACTGCAGGACCCAAAATGTTGCTGCCGCCGCGTCTCATATTTGCTCGGCGAGGCTCATCCTTTTCGGCCGCTCACAATAGCGGCAGAATGTGCGATATTGTCGGGCTGTTAGTAATTTGGGGGCCGACGGTATTGCTGGCAGGGCTGTGGTGTCTGCACACCAGCACCGCACGTGCTGCTGGCAGCGCCGTGCTGTCTGCACACCAGCACCGCACGTGCTGCTGGCAGCGCTGTGGTGTCTGCACACCAGCACCGCACGTGCTGCTGGCAGCGCTGTGGTGTCTGCACACCAGCACCACACGTGCTGCTGGCAGCACTGTACTGTCTGCACACCAGCACCGCACGTGCTGCTGGCAGCACTGTACTGTCTGTACACCAGCACCACACGTGCTGCTGGCAGCACTGTACTGTCTGCACACCAGCACCACACGTGCTGCTGGCAGCGCCGTGCTGTCTGCACACCAGCACCACACGTGCTGCTGGCAGCACTGTACTGTCTGCACACCAGCACCACACGTGCTGCTGGCAGCACTGTACTGTCTGCACACCAGCACCGCACGTGCTGCTGGCAGCGCCGTGCTGTCTGCACACCAGCACCACACATGCTGCTGGCAGCACTATGCACAGAGCTGTCGGGTCTGTGGATGAACAGCGAACACCACAGCGTGCTGTGAGCCGCAGGCAGCACCACAGCATACAGCAGCAGCAGCAGCAGCACGGCTATTGTGCCGCGCATAATCTGCCCATTATGGCAGACTTAGGAGCGACTGGGCACTAATACACCGCAGGAATGTAAGATCCGCCAAAGCCGTCGCACCAGAAGTTTAGTTTACTTTGTGTTCGCTGAGTTAGGACGATTGTGGTTCAGAAGCAGCCAATAATACGCTACTTTGCCGGGGCTCAACAACTCATGGTGTCCTCAAGTGGCTGCTGGAGGGGGGGGGAAGGGGTGTGATGATGCTGTTGTGACGTCTATAGATGGATTTGGAGGACTGTCTCAACCATTTAGTGTTTGCCATGACAGAGATGTTGACGCCTCTCGGACTCAATGGAGATCTCTCACTGCTGATATTTATTCTCGTTAACTGAAAAGTGGCTCTTTTTTAATTCTAAAAATGCGTCTAGATTTCCATATGTACATGAGTGGGTCGTCGTTTTTCTTTCATTGAAGCAGTTATGCAGTAGCCAAATAATAATAATCATTATTATCTCGCCTTCAGTGGATACACCTAACGAAGATTTCTCTTTGCCTTATTCAAGAATTTTGAAGATTTTTACACAGTGTGAAGAGCAGGAGCATTGGAAAGACGAAATTTGCTGTTTCGTCAGAAGGAGAAGCTAATTGAAATGAAGAAAAAAATTGTCACGTCAACTAGACCCTGAAGAATTGAAGTCCTCTTTGCTTCAGCAGCCATCCACCCAATTTACGCACTGTGAACTGCAGAGCAAGTGAAGTTATGGCGTAGAAAAGAGTAGAAAATCAAAGTCTATAGAAGCGCTGTGGGAAGTGGTAGATATTATATATCTTCATTGCAAGGGTTTCACCGTTGGCAGAGCAAAGAATGCATTCCATTTCAGGGATGAGAATTCTTAACTTTGGCTGCATTCTGCAACCTGTCCTAATTTTTACGCATCTTTTCCCCTCAGAACACGACAAACGTCTAAAATCTGCAACCTGGCTTAATTTTCGCTTATCTATTTTGTTAAGAGCGGGAACCGAAAGCTGCACATATTTAAACACAGACATACAAACACTCGCGCTTCTATAATATTATTTTTATTTTGACGCTTCCGAAATTTCTTAACTACTTGCGAAACAATTAATGAAAAGCCATCTGTTAAAACGTGCTCTGGAAATTGCTCGAAAATCATTTCACTTGATTTCACTGACCGACCAGCACTCGTCATAATAGCTGTTGAGCATGTTACGGAAGGGGCACAATACATGACTGCCCCCCTTCACCGTTGAGGCTTTTATAATCACAACCCCAGGGTTACCTGTGCTACATCTGTAACCTCTTCCCGCCGCTAACAAATAATGTCGCAATCACAACCCGATATGTTGTAAGGTTTGCGACCTGGCTTACAGTGATGCTGACTGCTGCTCAGAAACACCCAATTCATATATAGGGAACAGGGGGAACGTACAGGTTTTCTACATTTCTTCTAAGGTGGGGACTATTGTGCTGCTTAAATGAAATGAAAGAGAGAGCAGTCTTCTCTTTTGACAGTTTTAGTTGGCTTTTGTAGCGTATTCTCCAGAACCATATTAGTAACGGAAATATGCTAAATGAAGACGGATCTTCAAAAAATCCTAGCTATCATTTTTGACAGCGCTTGTTCTCGAGTTCAAATATAAGGATCAGGAGGAATGTACAAATAAGCAGCTTGCAAACTAGCTGTGCAGCTCACAGTAAGTGTACCAACTTTAACTTCTAATGTATGAAATTACGATCAACACAAAAAAGTCGCTAGATGGCGCTGTCGTATAACACATATCGGCTTTTGGTTATAATTTTCTACAGGCCATGGTAGACCACTTGGGTTGTGGTTACAACATGGCTCTGGGGACTGAACCTCCAGTTCTTCTAGCATCATGCAAAGAAATTGGGACATTGAGTACATAGATTATGTATAAGGTGATGCTGCAACTCTGCCGACTGAAAGTGAAATCGAAACTACGACAAATCTTCTTCAACATTGCAGATTTATCAAATTAGATGAATTCGATACACATGACGCTAGGCTAATGAGTCTACGCGCAGAAATTACAAACCAATAACTGTTCTATACATAGTGTTGAACTATTGCTGTGTAGATGCTAAGATGATGCTGAGTCGTCAATGCTCGAGACCTTCTCATCACAGCCTTTGGAGCGATACCAGCAAGAGATGGAGGTGGTGGTGTGATGAGGGCGGCGGTGTGGTGATCCTGTGGTGACGGGCGAACATAAGCCGCCGTCACTTGACGGGATCAGGAGGAGGGAGAGCACAAGTCACTAATGGCTGACACTCTATCCTCCTGAAGCCCTCCTGTGTGTCTTTTTGTATGTTAAAGCGTACGTGCATGTACGTTTGAATGTGTATGCCAACATATCTGGGAACAAGCAAGCGTAACAGTAAACACATATGGCCGTAAAATACCAATAAGCTATGCATTACATCGCTTCAAGTGGACCGGGCCTGATGCAGAAACTGTATGTGTTAGCGGCGGCCAAATCTTCACCAGCAGACTGGACAGTTACACTGAAGTCGCATTTTGCTTGGCGTAGAATTTATGCTGAGATATGTGAATACTGGCTACTGCGCGGCTCTGGAGGCAACGTCATATCGGCAGACGATCGATCCTGGGACAAAAACTGAAGTGCGTGGGGCGATCTTCATGGGAATTGCTGGACAGAGTCGCAGTAACTTCAATGCTTACAAATCTGCAAGAAGTTTCTTCAAGAGCTCCGAGTTTTAATTTTTGAATTGAACTTGCAGCTTTAATAGGACATATTTTGCCCCACATCGGGCGTTCGATCTCTCCCGTAGTCGGTAGAACTGATCAATATAGACATTTCTTATGACGTGTTTGGGTCAGAAAAGGAGCTACTCTCAGTGATCTCATAAAGTAGAGGCATTCTTTCGTCTGCACACTACACTCTCGGTACCTATAGAATCCTGAAATTTTAGGCATTTATCCGTTATTACCCGATATCGTTCACGATTTACTCGAAGTCAGCTGGTAAATGCCTATAAGTTTCCGACTGGGATACATCAGATAGGGAGAAATTAGGTATCGTTGACCCCCTCTCAGGGTCAACAGATTTTGTATCAATTTGAGGTAATGTTAACTTTGCATCTACAATGTAGGTCCGGACGTGAGGAAGGCTCCAATATCTGTGTGTAGAGTTTTATCAAGTTCCGTCTAGCGTGCAATAAGATCTATAAACATACCACATGAGGCACATGGCGGCTGTATCACATATGGTATCACAGTGTGAGGTACAAGTCATCACCAAACCGAACACAAGCCTGGGCGGGTTTGATTGACCGGTAGTTTAGATTTCGAGGCTTGTATTGTCTGGGATTTCAGACAGGTGCGCTGGCTTCGACCCTATGATTTGAGTTTCATGGCATTTACTCATAATCGGCTGAGACTTTTTAGTCCTGTAAAATAGAGTTTCAGACGGCTCAATGTAATCGGATTGCTTGTAACACGTGCAACACAATTCAAAGTGACGAACCCAGCTTTCCTATCTGAAGCCCGGACAAGCCAAGCTTCGAAGCTATAAGATAAGGGGCCAATCGAACACCCCCGAACGACACAGGAGCAGCACCCGAACCTCCCCGACCCACCAGACCATAACAATGACACACCAGACCAGCTGGTCTCACAATAATTGGTTCGCGCAAATCCTGTCGAAGCAAACGACTTGATTTTGTTCCAGTTCTCTAACCAAACGATCCGCTGAGCGCCTCTGCTGCAGCCCAGGAGATGAGCCGTATTAGTTCAGTGATGCCTAATGAGTGCGAAAAATGAGCTTTATCCACTGAGAGACTGGGCGTGTAATGGGTGACCGCCGGGGTGCTGCTGACCCACGCTGGTGCATGGGTGCCATTACCACACCTGCACAATGGTAAGGTAATTAGCTGAGCAGGAGCTCATTACGCCCACAGGCAGCGTGAGGTTATGTGCTCAACTTGTGTTGACCCTACCGACCACACAAATGCTCCTGCCAGGAACTGCTCCATTGTGGGATTATGCGCTGTTCAGGAGGCCAGGCTGATGTGGCGTCGCTGCTTTGGAAATTTGTCGTAAATTCTTGAGCTCCTGCGATCGCTGCGGGGACCGCACTACGGGGGTTTGAGTTATGTATTAAATTAGTTAAAGCTACGCCGGAGTGCTGTACTTTCCTGTTTCGATGCCAAAAGTAACTTTTTTGGGATGCCTCTATCCAAATTCTATCTTAGAGATGCTACTCTATAAGGCTGGGGCCACATATGCATTGATACGCACAACTTGATGCGAGGATGCGCGGCTCACATGCATGGCACCCCGGTAAAGATGTACTAAAGTCGGTAGCATAGATACGGTAGCATGACCGACACGGGAGTTGCACATTCCGGCATCAAATTGTGAGTACAGAGAAGAACCCCTCCTTCAGGCGTCACAAACTCATGCAGGCCATAATGATTTCTCTTCCGCTCCAACTAAATTAATTAACGCCTCCAGGCCCTGCAGCTGTAAATCGTCTCTTCAGCTGAGGATTTGATTGTCTTTTCAGCCATCTAAATGATGCTGACATAACGGCAATAGCTCATAGAGGGCCGGAGCGTCAGTCCCGGAAGCTCTCTTGGTCCGTCTACTGCTGCCGATCTAGATTAGATTATTAGATTAAATAGGCGGCAGTAGACGGACCAAGAGGCCCATTCCCAGAGAGACATCGGGGCATACGCCCCGACCCTCTCTGAGCTGTTGTCATGATCTTAGCACGATATAGATGACTGAGAAAAAAGAAGAAAGGAAAAAAGGCAAAAATCGCAGCAGATCTAGGAGAAGGCTAGCTAGTTGGGGCATTAGAGAGAAGATTCTGGATTGACGTAGACTCTGAAGCCTTGGCCGTTATGAGTTTGTGACTCCTGGAGGAGGTGTTCTTAGCTGCCTAGGATGAATCTCCCAATATTTATCAAGACAATTTTTAAACGCGTTGACTGTCTCCTCACCGAGAACGTCGGAGAGAAGTCTATTCCAAATACTCGCTATAGATTAAATGCGAAAAGGACTGCAGGCCTAGTGTTTATTTTCTAGCTTTATGCTTGAGTTTTTGACCGTTGTTTCCCTAATCTAATGCGGTGGCGTGGCTCCGGCATAAGTCTGCTGTTATTATTCACATGAATACAAAGTTGTGATGCAGCTGCTCTTGGAGCGCAAGTCAGACCGTTGAGCGCAACTTGTTTGCCAATTGGCCATAAAAGATACGTCAGCGCTGCTTCTTTGACACCAACTGTGTAATGACGATAAGTGAGACGTATTGATTTTGAACATCTATAACAAGATATTTCAGACGCGGAACTTTAGCCTGACAGCGGAAACTGTCCAGGGCTTCGGCTTTGGCAAACGAGACAGTATTGGTTGTGTTTACTGGACAGTGGCTCCTGATGTGTGATTATTGTTGGTGAGCACAGCCTCACCACAGCCTCAGCTAGATAGCGGCGCACCACAGCCTCAGCAGCAGTTTCACAACAGCCTCGGCAGCAACCTCACCACAACTTCAGCACCAGCCTTATCACAGCCTCAGCGGAAGCGAGAGGCTACACACTAAAGACTCAACAGCTGGGCAGCTGGAGTATCCTGCCTGTATTAGCGGCCCTTAATTCAACACTCGAAACAATGAAGATCTGGTCCGTCAACACCTCTGAGCTCCCGGTGCTCCTGTGGTGTTGTGGTGCTGTGGTGCCGGCATTGTGCGGTGTGGTGCTGTGCTGCCGGCATTGTGTGGTGTGGTGCTGGTGCGGTGTGATGCTGTGCTGCCGGCATTGTTCGGTGTGGTGCTGTGGTGCCGGCATTATGCGGTGTGGTGCTGTGCTGCCAGCATTGTGCAATCAGGCTGCCGTATGTATTACCTCTTGCCCACATTGGGTAGTGCTGCGCAGGCTGAGAGTGGTCAGCACTGTGTACCGACACACTGTGTACCGACACACTGTGTACCGACACACTGTGTACCGACACCTTCCATTCACTTTGCTACGTTGTTTTCCCTTGTGGTATCTTGTTTTCTTTACAGTTAAGTATTTTTTTTTATTTTCAAACCTGGCACTTAAATTTAGGTACGTACGTCAGCTAACGCATTAGTCACGTAAACTTTTATGAGTGACTAAAGTAAACAGCCATCAAAAATGACGGCAACAACTTTGCAATGAAGCTTTTTATTATTCTTGCTTGCTTACTTACTTGCAAATTATGCCATATGGGGTCTGGTGCTTCTTGGCACCAACTTTTTGGTGCCGAATATCTTGGCGCTGACTAAAATTGAAACAGGATATTTGGACTAGATGAATTTACTGTAAAATCTTTTATTTTAGAATAATATCTAAAAACTAGCATTGAAATAGTAGCACATTATGTAAAATGCTCTCGTCAAATTTTTCATACTAAAGAAGATGACATAGACACTATATGGACTAAAGTTATTTATTTAATGCATCTCGTGATTGTGGGCTAAGCCACGCCAATATTCCAACGGCTCTTTTTCTAACCTAACATAACCATACCTAACCTAACCATACCTAGGCAAACAATACTTAACCTAATGTAGCCAAACCATACCTAACCTAACCAAACCTAACCATTCCTAACCTAACCATGCCTAACCTCTTATCTAAACTTACCTAACCTAAATATTGCGTGCCAAATTATTCGGCGCCAAAACATAGGGGCCATAAAGTCTCGGCATGATCTTCCACTAAAGTAACTTAATTTGTACCGTCACGAGTTTGCGAGAGCAAAATTTCTCTCCTGCAATAAAAGCCCGAATAACAGTTTAGACATCCTGAAAGGTCGAATAGCACCAAGAAAATATAGTTAAATTGAAAGAATTTACTGGAAATAATCAGTGATTATACAGCATCCTCGGGAACCAGCAGGTAGTTGGACCATCAAGCTCGAAATTAGCTGCAATAAGAATAAAACATCTTCCAGCCTCTGCTCAGCGTCAAATTTCAACTGCCGCGAATAAATTCATCTAAGGGAAAACAAAAGCGATTAGGATTACGCACAACTGGAACGAAATAATTGATGCCTCTCGTATAGCACGCTAAAAAGGCCATGAAGCAGTACCTAACTGCAGTACTTTCCTAGGCAGTACGGGCATCAGAAACTGCAGCAGCTCGAGCATATTCCGGAACCAATAACATTAGCTGCCTGCAGTTACTGAGGAGCCGAGTTTTCTGCTGCTGCTTCTTCTTATTCAGTAGATGAATTTGCTCCTTTTTAAAAATGCATAACATTGTGAAGGAGAGATAGACCAACTAACCAAGCGAGAGAGCAACTAACTGAATTTTGCGTTGTATTGTATGAATATATATAGTGGATGATGTAGTGGACTCAAAAGGACGTCAGAAACCGTCAGGAAACTCAGCCGTGGTCAAAGATCGAAACGGAGCTCAGCAGAGGTCTGTGGTGAACTGACTCGCCCTATAGTCCCTCACGAAGCCGAAGTGTATCCGTTACAGCGGAGGTTTTGCGGTTTTCAACAATTCCTCTCCCTGCGTAGCTAGTTAGCACGTGGTGTCACCACAACCATTATTGGCCCTCTCCATACAGGACTCAGTTAAGTGAAGCACCATCCCACCCCTGAACTGCGCACCACATTGAGCCACCACAGTGATTCATTTCTAGTTTCCCATTTACCGTTGCTACTTAACTAATTCCAGCGTCCATAATACTAGTGACTCGCGGGCCGTTATATAACGCCAGAAAATTAATAAGTACTGTAGCAAAATAATGAAGAAAAACATTCCTTATATGTTATCTGCACTTCTGTATACTTCTCAATCGATTTTATCTGGTCGCTATCACATCAAGTAAAATAGAAATATGAGTTACTGCAGTATATCCACGGGCTACGCAACGGTCTGACGCATATCAGTTATACAGATGAAGAAAATGGAAATAAGTAAGATTATAAAATGCTAAATTTTCGGCAAACTTTAAGAAACAGACCTATGAAAAACGTATAAATATGAATGAAGAATAACGCAAAAATACCTTCGAACAGTGAGACTACTATAATTTTATTTTTGCTGTATTTTTATGTTATTTATTATTATTCAAGTACGAACCCTCTGCTGTCGGAAAATTCCTGATGATATATTCATGCACGCAGCTGGGTTAGGTCAAACTAAATAAGTTGTAATAGCATATTTTACGACCGCTAGATGCTAGAACGTTAATTAACAGTTGAAATTTCACGCATTCCACTAGCTCTCTCTTAATTTAATAAGAACTCTATCTCCCCGTCCATCCATTCTTATCTGTGTTTGTCATTAGCAGTACGTGAGCAAATACTGTAAACTTATACCGTACAGTACATAGATTTACTGTAATTCCACTTGAAGGAAGAATATGACGTTCAGTACTCAAGGTGCTATTTCTCGCGACTCCAGCTCTGCAGCCAATTTTAGAAGAATTATTCTTTCATAAAATTTCCCACAGGGCACCACCCCATGACACTCCAAAACAACAGGCTATAGTGTCGACACGACTTGTGTAAAGCTGTGTTGAAAATCAAAGACATTCTGTTTTTGTCGGCAGAAGAAATGGTACCAAGTTCAGGTATGATAGATATCGACCTGTGCATGGAAAGTCCTCAAGTGTACCAGCATGTACGTATCACGTACCAGGCCTGCAGGTACGTACCGCGTACCAGGCCTGCATGTACGTACCGCGTACCAGGCCTGCATGTACCTACAGCGTACCAGGCCTGCATGTACCTACAGCGTACCAGGCCTGCATGTACCTACAGCGTACCAGGCCTGCATGTACCTACAGCGTACCAGGCCTGCATGTACCTACAGCGTACCAGGCCTGTATGTAAGTAACCACGTAAACAATAAAGAGCAGCAAGAGAGGAAGCAGAACTGGAGCCAGAGCAGCACTCAGGTAGCGGCCACAGTATGTACAAGTACTAAGCCAACACAAGGAACACAACACTGCCGCTAATTGTCCCACACACAGCTCCGATGTGGCGACTGATGAAGTTCCGTCCTAAAGTCTCTTCTCACTACGAGGGCAGGAAATTTCGAGACTAGAAGAGCTGTTGTTTCCAAGAGAAGAAAGAAGAGATCTTATCGCGCCTGCGGCTGCCGTCTGGAGGGGCGTAGGAATTTAGGCGAAGTGATGCAGTTTTGGATATCGGCTGAGGCAATTGAGAATTGGAGCGGGTCTTGTTTGGATTGCGGTTAGTACGGAATTGGTAGATCGGCTGTGATAGGAAGGAATGATTTGTCCTGGAGATTACCTTCTTAAGAGGTGTTAGAAGCTGAAGAGAGGAGCATTCGAAAGATTAGTTAAGACATGCTCTGACGCCAGTCCGGGCACTTCCCTGCAAATCTTCTAAAATAGAAATACATAGGCCACGGACGGGCAGACAATCCAAAGCAACATCATTAGGTTTCCTTTACTATTCTACCTCTCTCCACTACAATGGATAAGCGTCAATATATTTTATATGTGAATTTCATTGACGAGAAAGTTACACCACATGCAGAATGGACGACACAAAACCCGTGCATGGATATGTGTCTCCAATAATTCTAGTGTCTTCTTTGGCCGTGGGACACGTACGGGTCTGCAGTCCCTTGCTGTTATTCAGTGTCCTTAATAGCAGGAGACTTCAGTGCTGGGCTATGAACAGCTAGGGAGGGGGGGGGAACCTTTTTCACTAAGGACATATTAAAATGAATGGATCTGATATTCAACTTTTTATTGAAAAGTCCCCATTTTAGTACAGGAGCATTTCCCAATAATGAAGATTGAATGTTTAGATAAAATACTGATACAATCCCTCGGTTTAGATGCTTTTAAAAGTTGATAACTATTAAAGTATAACACTTAGAGTACAATTGCTTTGTAAAATAAGGCTCTGATATGTGTGGAATTCTTTTTCTATGCACGTGATTCATTGCACTGAAAATAGGAAAAAATTACCGCCCTCTCGTATATTTAAAAAAGCAGGGATTCTGTTTTTGAAAATTTAACAATTTTTTTGCCAATTTATTTCACATATATTTAATCACAAAAAAGAATCAAGAAAATTGTTTGCAAAAGTAAGAAAGTTATAAGGCTTCAATGCTAAATAAACTTACTTTTTTGAAAGTAAGCTTTGAATATGGAAAGTCAGCTGCGAGACGTTATAAGCACACTGGCACCGTACATTGTTTCTTTTTGAAGGTTCACCCTTGTCGTCTTTGTGGGAGAGGAATCCATATCTCGATGTGTTACAAATTTGTCCAATCATTCTCTGTAAGACAAATCAAGTGATGGATTTAGATTGGCAGCGACATATTCGTTATTGCAAGTTGCGACTGTTTGAGAGCCTCAACATCGAGGTGCGTTTTTTTTTTTTTGCGTTTTTACACTTTGGGCAGAGCTTCCAAGCCCTACTATGGAGGGGATCATTTGTGTTTTGTGTCCCCCACCTAGTCGCTTCTCATCGTTTCATGAGATGAGACGCGGTTGTATGCTGAACCAACCTGCCCACACTCTTCGGGCAAATGAGCATTCTGCAAACGACTCCATCAGCCGCAAGTTAAAGTAGAGGTGTCGAACAGAAAATAAAGTAAAAATCAAGCAAGCAGAAAAAGATAACCTGAATATTGTTAGATATATTGAAAAATAAGCTAGACATATTTTCGTAAAATAATCATGGAAATAAAAGTACTAGAGATACTGTTTTAAAACTTGGTAGGAATGTTCAAGTAGAGTGGTAGTTCATTTTAGCAGTTTCAAAGCATTCGGTACTATTTCTTAAAATTAGGCTCAAAGATACCCCCTCCCCAGTAAAGACATAGCACTGCAGTCCCCTGCTGCTAAGGACACAGCACCGCAGTCCCCTGCTGCTAAGGACACAGCACTGCAGTCCCCTGCTGCTAAGGACACAGCACCGCAGTCCCCTGCTGCTAAGAACACAGCACCGCAGTCCCCTGCTGTTAAGGACACAGCACCGCAGTCCCCTGCAGCTAAGGACACAGCACCGCAGTCCCCTGCTGCTAAGGACACAGCACCGCAGTCTCCTGCTGCTAAAGACACAGCACCGCAGTCCCCTGCTGTTAAGGACACGGCACCGCAGTCCCCTGCAGCTAAGGACACAGCACCGCAGTCCCCTGCTGCTAAGGACACAGCACCGCAGTCCTCTGCTGCTAATGACACAGCACCGCAGTTCCCTGCTGCTAAGGACACAGCACCGCAGTCCTTTGCTGCTAAGGACACAGCACCGCAGTCCTTTGCTGCTAAGGACACAGCAACGCAGTCCCCTGCTGTTGTCTGATCGCCGTAGCACAACTCATGTAGCGACACCACAGCAGCCACACACCACAGCAGCCACAAACGCCCCACACCGCCACATGCGCTGTACCGCGGAGAGGCTCACAAGCTCAACAAAGTAAGTCACATCTCGAGTACTTAATGAGGCAAACTCTGGGGGCGGCGGAAGGTCGGGGAGTACCGAGGTGCGCTGTGGGTCGGACTGGGACGTTTGCGGCACAGAAGGCTCGGCCTAAGAAGTCATCAGCGTCAGTTGTACAAACTTACAACCATAGCATGGGTAGCGACGGGGATGCTGCTGTGGCTACAGACCCCAAATAATTAATTAATCTTCGATTTTGACAGGACCTCTCGATACTGGAGGTGCGAAACTTGTTACCAGCCGCTGTAGCCGTCGGCTGTGGGGTCATCAGTTGTGTACGGCGGTGAACTGGGCAGGTGCGGCAAAACTGAAACTGTTGCCCATACGATGTGTATATATAAGAATACTGCACACGGCAACCGTGTGTGTTATGGCTCCCAACTGACCGTGTCATATAGTGTGAGGGGTCCACAAGGCCCGTGTATATAGGCCTGCTGTATACACGGCAGCCGTGTGTGTTATGGCTCCCCCCACAGGCAGCAGGGCCCGGTGTGAGGGGCACCCCGCAGCTCATGTTATTGCACCTCACTTCCTCGCGTTTGGTTTAGCGTGGTGTTTTTATACCCCCCGAGCCCCCCCCCCCCATGAGGCAGAGACGCAGAGGGACATGAGCAAGTCATCGTCTCCTCGCATGGGAGACACGCACCACCTGGCGCCCTCTGCTAGGCTCCCTTTACCTGACACTCGGAGAAAACATTGAACTATATATTCACTGACTCGCTCTTTAGCCAACCACTTCTCCCAGCGTCTTCTTATGTCAATTATTTGTATAATTATTAACCATAGCTTCTTCCGGAGGCACTCAAGCGAAGCTGAGCTAACTGCCCTACCGCATCGCTTGAGCTTCGCCTTAATTAGACATCAGGGATATGTTCTGCTCTTCGTACATAAGTTATGGCAGTCCTGAAATAAATCCAAGTGTACAACTTGCTTTACGTTTGACGCTGAGTTTTGCTTAGAGATATACAGGCACACAAATAAATACAACGCAAAAATTTATTGGGTGAATATTAGGCCCTGTGCATCGCACTGCCATCGACGCCCATTTAATTGCACTTGCATTCTTTCAGTATATATATGTGTTTTGATTACATATAGACAGCGTAAACCAGCTTATGAATTTTCCGGCCAATCGTCCTCGTTATGAGTTTTCAATAACATCCAACTGAATGCAAGTAGATAATTAAAATTAGTTCCAACGGTTGCAGCATGCTAACGTTCGCAATTCGCACTCCTTGTATCGCTGGTTCGAGGCCAACCCAGGCAAGCGAGCTTTTGCTGATTTATAGATGTGCTGACTAGGCAGTTGTGTGCATGCACTGCGCCGTGGTAGAATTTGCCTTCCTCGGAGATGGGGTGGGGGGGGGTGATGGGAGGGGGGCATTTGAATCTTCCGTCAAATTATCGCCATAGTTCTTGATGACCCGTGGTCTACTGCAGTCACCCTGATTCCTCTGGGGCTAGTGGGCCTATATCCGCTGCACAAACCCGTGCATGTGGCTTTCCCAGTTGAAGGTACGGTCAAAGTTGACCTTAACTTTACCCAAGGAAGTCTTACTCGTTTCGTGTATATGATGTGCACGTTTGGTGGATCTGCGCGATCGATCGATCGCGCTGCGCGTTTGGTGGATGTTGTAGGTATTAGGCCGTAATTTCGGGTAAGTTGGACTATATTCGGGTTTAATGTCGGGTAGGTTAGGGGAGGCAAGG
>LQNS02278083.1:8678722-8707076 GCA_001587735.2 Parhyale hawaiensis | reverse complement strand
GGTCGTGTTACTTGCTGCTGAGTCACGTTACTGAGTTGCCGCTCTGCTGCTGGGTCGTGTCACTGGGCTGCCTCTACACAGCAGCACTAAGCAGACAGGACACTTGCAGAAAACGTGCTGTCCTCAGCACCCAACTGCAGAGAAAGCTGCGGTCGTGCTGCACAGGTGTACAGGTTGTCAGTGACGCATGTACTCTTGAGGGCATTCGTTAATCGCTTGTTCTCTCTTACCTTAAAACTGAACCTTAAGCAGCTCCCATTTTCCGTTTTGTTCCTTGTGAACCTTGATGGAAATTTCATCAACGAAGATCTTTCCAAAGGAATATTCCTGTAAATAGCTCATAGGCTACATGTGGGCAAAACACTCCAGGACTGTAATTTCATCATTATTATATTAATTACATTCATGCTATTATGAGAGCAAACTGTTAAAGACTTTCTGCAAGAGAGAAATCTTTAAGACGAAGTCTTAATAGATTCCGTATTTTAGTGCCTGCCTGTTTTATATATACATATATATCTATATATATTGTAGAACTCGAGAACAGCGAAATGCTCGTCGTGGGTAACAAAATTTCTTCAACTGCTTCTTTTCGAGTTCCACAATTAATTATACCATTTCAAGAAAATATTATATACAGTATATACGTCTACCTACATATAGTAATTCAGGCTCGTATAGGCTCCATTTAGACAAATCGCTCGAGCCGACAACTCGAAGTCACGAGCACAAACAAGAGAAACTTTTTTGGCTAAAGGAAACTCATTTTAAAACTGTGCGACAGATAAAATACAGTATATTTTGCATAAACTGTTTTAAATAATTGATACATGAATGAAGGTTGGAGTAAACACATATATATTTATTTGTCATATATTTATATATTGCTGGAATATAACCCTTCGCTCCATAAATTACAACAACCTTAGGATGAGTTACACATCACCTTCAATGTATGCAGCAGCACCCTCATCTAATGAATTTTATATTGTTTTTATTACACACAGCAGCTCCCTCCGACAGATTCTCTGAGGTTTCTCTCTCCCAAACTCTAAGCCGTGTGCCATATCTTACAGAGATACTTCGCACCAGCCCTGTGGTACTGCGATGGCCACGTACATGAGTTGTCATTATAATCCCATTTCTTTTTATTTTACATTCCTGGAACGCTTCAATCGAAAATTTTCGTACTAGAAAATTAAAAATGTTTGTTTGAGGTCATTTTTTAGTTTTAGTTGAAGGAAAAACATACCTTTTAAGTCGGTAATCGTTTTTAAGGAAATGACACCGATTTTGTCGTTTTCTTAATAATGATTAACGACATGAAAGATATGTTTTTCCTTCATTCTTAGGACCTAATAAAAGATAAACAATTTAAAAATTTCACTCAAACAAAATCTTCGTTTCGTTGCGTAATGTACGAAACGCAAAGCAAAAACCTTGCAGATATGCATGCGTTGCATGGCTTTCCATTTGAATAACAACCCAAGATAGCTTTCGAAATAGAACATACGAACAACAATAAGTGCACTACAAATAGTAACTACGGATATCAGCCTGAAGTAAGATATGCTGGACAAAGAAATATCATGAGAAGCAGAGTAGATAATTTAGCTGGTTCTACTGCATTCCTGAACCTTAGGGACTGATAGTAAAAGTTGTTTTCTCCGTAGGCTCTATACTTTACATGTATACGGCTGCTAATCAATTTGCATGTCCCACATGTACGAAAATGGTCAGACAAAACAAATAAAACTTGAACACTGCCTAGAAGCAACGTAGACACAAGTATAAATTATTAATAAAGCTATATTCTCCGTTTTCCCTTGCTAACTAAACACTTTCTAGCTCACCTTAACGAAGATTAAACTATGAGACTTAGCTGACACTTTCTCTTCTACAAGAACTGAAGCTGTACGTCTCTCTCGAGATCGTTCATTACCAAATAATACTTATAGACACGTACAGTTAGCTTTGAGCTGCAGCGGCTGTGCACCAGAGCGTGCTGCACAGTCGCACAGCCACAGGGACATACGCTGCACAGTGAGACATGCCACCTAAAAGTGTCGATTGATATTCATAACGGAATTTTGCGCTTGACTGCCTCGTGTGATGGTGGCCGTGTGCACTTTTGGTGCTCACTCGACCGATCTGAGGGATGAGGGTGAGTGAGGTGACAATGAGGGGATGATGAGTGCGACTGAGGGGATTATGAGTGCAATAGCGATGGGTGATGAGGGTGAGTGAGGCGATNAATGAGGGGATTATGAGTACAATAGCGATGGGGGATGAGGGTGAGTGAGGGGATGATGAGGGTATGTGAGAGGATTATGAGGGTGAGTGAGGTGACAATGAGGGGATGATGAGTGCGACTGAGGGATTATGAGTGCAATAGCGATGGGTGATGAGGGTGAGTGAGGGGATGATGAGGGTGAGTGAGAGGATGATGAGTGCGAGCGATGGGTGATGAGGGTGAGCGAGGAGATGATGATGAGTGAGGGGACGATGAATGCGAGTGAAGGGATGATGAGGTTGAGTGAAAGGAAGAGCAGTACGAATGAGGGTATGATGGGTGCGAGTGAAGAATTTAATATAAGGTCCAAGTGAGACGACAATGAACACAAGACACATATACAGACACAATATCCTGGCACTACAACAGAGTGCCCTCACCACAACACCCTCACTCAACAAGGCAGCAGTGCCGGCAGCTTCCCTCTGAGATCTGTCCTCCCTACAGACAACATCGCAGGATTTTTTGCCTCGTCGACTCCCCCGGGAGCAGCTTGGGCGCCGACGCGGATGGAAATTCATGTCGGAGCGCTGTCGACAGCCCTTATTGAATTACTATTAAAATGCTGCGCGTCCGAGGGTGGGGGTGATGCGGGGGTAGTATGGTGGCCACTTCTGGACTGTCGTGGCCAGTTCTGGACTGTGGCGGCCAGTTCTGGACTGTCGTGGCCAGTTCTGGACTGTGGTGGCCAGTTCTGGGCTGTGGTGGCCAGTTCTGGGCTGTAGTGGCCAGTTCTGGGCTGTGGTGGCCAGTTCTGGGCTGTGGTGGCCACTTCTGGACTGTGGTGGCCAGTTCTGGGCGGTAGTGGCCAGTTCTGAGCGTTATATGATGGTCTGTTCCAGCTTCTTCATTGCCACCCAATCCTTTGCTCGTCCAGGAACTGCTGTTACATAATATACTGCGGGTGTAAAGATCACACACGCAGCATTTACTTGTCATCACCCTAACTCACCCACGACGAAACCACTTCAGCTGCTGCCACTCACAAAAGAGGCACCCGCAGCTCATTTGTGAAGCTGTCGAGCTGAAGCAAGTTTTGCTGCAAGTGCGGAAGGACAGCGTAATCTGCTGGCATGTCAGCTTGTGGGGGGGGGGGACCTCCTGATGCTGTGAAACAATCTGGCGCGCTGACATCCAGCAGCTGACCACTCCTCCCCCCCCCCGTGTGCCATATTTGCGGCCCCGCAACCAATTGTTTACTGCTCCACCAGCGACGTCCACCACCACTAAATTGATTGAGTGGACAACATGCAAATAGAATTTCCATTTTTGTCCGGGAGTTTGCATATGGAGGAGGCGAGGGCCGGACGCTGTTGGCTCCGATCCGCAGGTCAACATTGGAGCTCAGGGGCCGCGTCGTGTGGCGAGTTTATATGGCTGCCACGATTGTGGCGAATGTATATACGGCGTGTGGCTGCTTTTGTGGAGACAGTGGCGATGGGCGAGAGTAGTTGGGACTGTTGTGGCGAGTGTGGCGAAAATACGAAGTATATATAGACCCTTTTCTGGAAACGGCGACGATTGCACTGAATTTTGCTCTTTTGCTCATGGTCCATGCTGCACCAGCAGCGGGAAGACGCAGTCATCAACAACAGCAATAACAGCAACAGCAATAACAGGAACAACAACAGCAATAACAGCAACAGCAATAACAACAACAGCAATAACAGCAACAGCAATAACAGGAACAACAACAGCAATAACAGCTACACATCATAAGCTGGCCACACGGTTGACATAATCCCGTCAGCAGCCTCCTAATTCTCACCTCTCATAGCAGGGCCGTTACGCGAATAAACAGACGGGCCGACGGGCGGAAGCGCCACTGTGTGGGTATAGACTGACACAGATAATAACTGTGAGAACTGCTGGGGCAGTGCGTTTGTTCTGGGTACGTGTGAGCTGTATTGTGTATGTGAGTGACGGCGTTATATTTTGGTGTTTATATTTAGTACACATGTGCCACGTCGGTGTCGAAGTGGAATATGTCAGCACAAAGCGAAGTACAAAATTACTCAGCTAGAACAAAAAAAAAAAAAAAAACGTTACGAATTACCTAAAATCCATCATCTGCATTCTGCACATACAAATATGAAAAAGCTGTTTGTGATTTAAGTCGTTAAATTCCATTCAGAGAGTTAGGAATAAATAACGAAGACTGACGTTTAATTTTACTTCATTCACCATCAACTTTTGCAATGCTAAATTGTTTAGAACACGGCCGGACAATAGATCGTCAATTATAGACGTTTTTTATTTTTAACTATAACTGCAACCTCGTTCGTGCAGCATTTTATGCTGAAAATTAGTTTACTGATGGATCAACTTATGTACTAATTCATGAACTACATAGTGCATGTGTACATCAAGCAATAAGCAAAAATAAACAATTATATACCAGGCACATGCATGAGACACACACACACACGCACCAATGTCCAGAATTTATATGATCACTGCATGCATGGCAATTTGCACAATACACGAGAGATCGAGGGACACGGCACCACGTGTGTGGCAACTTGCAGTGTTGCCATGTCTGTGGCTCCAGAATATCTGCTGCTGCATGGATTCTGAAGCCTATATGAGTAGGTTAGCAGCCTACTTGCAGGCTGAACGGCAATCGTTGGTAGGCCAAACATTTCGAGTTGGGCCTTTACAAAAAACTAAGCACATTCGGAAATATAGAGCTGTTGTTGATCAAAAGAACTCAAAACTAGACTAGAGAGCACTCTGAGAGCACATACCTCCGCCAAGCAAGGCAACGGTAACAAAAATTGCAAATTGGTTCTGAAACTATGATTTTCTTTGTATCAGCAAAAAAATCTAATCATTTGTGCCTTTTGATAGTATTAACAATTCCTGTAATTTTCATGAAGATCCGTTCATAACTTATTGAGTTATGCTGCTAACAAACATTATGACAAACTTAAGTCAAAGACACAAACGGACCAACCGATCCACACCAAAATTTAATACTTCATGTCTTTTAACATCACTAACAACTCCTGCAACTTTCATAAAGATCTATCCCTAACTTTTTGAGTTATTTTGCCAAGCATTAAAAACATAGCGACGAACAAACGAACAGATCAACATAAAAATTTTGTCATTTACTCTTCGTAGTGAACATAACATTAGAATCTGTCCATAACTTTTCAGAGTTATGACCTTAAGAAAAAATAGGCAGACAGACAAACAAACAAACTAACAGACAGATGAATGGATCTTCACCGAAAGTAAATAAATCATGTTACTGTTAACGTGCCCAACAATCCCTGTAAATTTTATTAAGATTTATTCATTAGTTTTTGAGTAATCTTGGTGACAGAC
Source organism: Parhyale hawaiensis (assembly GCA_001587735.2). NCBI lineage: Eukaryota > Metazoa > Arthropoda > Malacostraca > Amphipoda > Hyalidae > Parhyale > Parhyale hawaiensis. The sequence continues at coordinate 8,701,450 of LQNS02278083.1, read as the reverse complement.
GCACAGACAAACAAACCAAGAGACAATACAGACAGACAAACACGACAAAAACATAACCTACCTAGTGGAGGTAATAAACAGTGTATTTATAATTAAGAGCAGCACTTCGGCCCACAATCTGCCCTAATATCAGTGATGGGCAGTACGCATATGGGAGGTGTATTTAGTATTGGGTATTTATATAAAGAATGACCCATAAGTTACTTTACCATTTTAAAAATTTACTTCGCAAAGACTATAAAAGACCCAAATTTCCTATTATATTGATGAAAAACTCCCAGTATTCGTCTTTTATTTGCAGTTTACTATGTATAGAAGAACGAGTGTATGTACGTGAAGTGTACAGAGATCGACTGATTCCTTGATTAATTATAAGGATGGAGCACAGCACTATAATTATGCAGAAGATGGTACCTAGCTGTAGAGCTGCACGTACTGACACGGCATCTAGAACAAACTATCTTTACCATAATTCTGTTTGTCCCTTAGTTATAGTGCAACCGTGATGCTTTCATCAGTATTATGTAGATTGGGGAAATTAGGACATCCTTGCACGAGCTGCTCTACTGATTGCAGGGCTGAGGAACTCTGAAAAAAAAAAAAAATCGCTGCCTGACGGACTATTTTTCACCCCTCGATCCTATATACATGACACGGCTCTGCGAGGGCGTCATAATTGCAGAACAACGCTTTTATTCTGTAGAATTTCCCCAGGCTCCTTCAGTATCAGATAGAGGAAAATTAGGATGATACAGGTCTGAGATAGCGCTGCAGAATATTGCCTATGTTCGGTGAAATCCCACAAGTTCCAGCTGGTATAGACTATATATATAATACACAATGTCTGAGCACTATATATACACTACAAGCCATCGCGTTGATTCCAGAGCAACATGATCAGTTGCAGATGTTACCTCGGCAGCAAAATGTTTGACTGCGTAGCAGTCGTAGATCCGAACAGCTATACTGAACACTACGCCTGCATAATCATCTTCGTTGTTATTGAAACAGCTTATGTTATTGAAAAACATGCACAAGTCTCTAGCTGTGACTGTAATTAACGGACGGCTGCGATACGCACAAATGTGCGCAGGCTGCAGGAACGCATATAGCGATACACCATATAGGAGTCTTCTATGTATTTGCACGTACTTTGTCTTCGAGAGGCTTGTGGTAGCAATTTAACGAGTCTTGGGTTATCGATCAATACAAATGTTAAACGTTTTCTATCGCGGATTCTCTACTTGAAATTTTGGATCGAGTTTCAAATTGATAAACGAGAGCTAAGAATATTCGGGACGAGCTGAAACAAAGAGGAATAGATGATCTCTGTCGCGTTGTGAGAATCGAAGACTCCTTCGCCTTCATCTGTGAGTTCCCCCCCATATCTTGCCACGCACTGCCATCTTAATTTAGCAAGAAACTGTTGCCGATGTTATATCCTCGTGCGACCTTTTTTTCTCCAGGTATTTTCAATTATTACCTTCATATCATCAAAACGTAGTACTTATATATGCACGAGCCAGTATATATATGAACGACAATAGTGGTACAATATAAAAAGAACTCTTTTTCAAAACAAAGTATGTGTTTCATACATGAAGATATTATGATGCTCGCGTCTAGGATTAAATCTACCATAATTTCAAAACCTAATGCTGTAGGTGCTATCAAGTTATCTAAAAATGAAAAAACTATTAGAGCAAGGAAACACTATTCACTAAGATTAAGAAACCTATCGATACGAAGGCTAATATACAGAGGTTTCATATTCTTAACTGTATATCCTTGTTCTTCGGCCTTCCATTCCATTTTTTAGATAACTGATAGTACTTATGTCCAATTTTTTTTAAATAATTGATATTATTGCGGTCCATTTTTCTTGTATTCTTTATTATCATTTTACAGTACCTACTGAAGATGGATTAATCCCGAAACGTTTACGAAGTTTTAATTGAACTTTAAGCCTAACTATATTTTTCCTTCGCTTTTCATGGCTCCTTTCTAAATTAATGTTATGGATCAGTAAAACACAAGATGTCTTTTGTGGCTGCTTGCGTTGCCGAGTACCAACTTGGCAGGGGGTTGAGAGAATCGTACAGTCCACGGAGTTTACGTGCAGCATTTCATTTACTTGCACGTTGCTGCCAAAAGGTTCCGCTTTGTACGATTAGGTTCACAATCACATCAGTTGTAACACTATCTAACTTGCTGCCTGTTGCTGCAGTCGCATCAATTTTTAACAGTGACGTTAATTGTTGCCTGCAGGTAACAAGACATCAGTTGTCACATTATGCTGTGGTGCTTTGCAATATAATAGCAGTTCTAGTATCAGGAACTATAGCCGAGGTCGGCTTCGTGGCAACATCACTTTCGGCGCCATAGCTTTTTGCACCTTGTGTAGACATACGCAAGAACAGATTTTTTCACACTGATAACGCCTGAAAGAAACGGAGCTAGACGATATAGGTTATTCTCGTATAGGGAGTATCATCTGCTGTGAGATAAATTCTACAATACGTTTTACGCACCAACACAGCTTGATGACACGTCAGTCAGCCCCTGTAGTCGTTACAGGCAAAAGGGAACAGACGCGCAGAGTTTCTATTAAAGTCCAACAGTCGCCAAGTAAGCAAAATATATATAAAATACGTAGCAGCTGAGATTGCGGCTGATACACGCCATCTGTCGGCTTCAAATCAAATCTCGCCCAACAATCTCAGCTTGGCCATCCTAACTTCTCCCTGTACCAGTGGCTGCCATCACCGGGCTCATATTTTTAGTGTAATTCGATTATTTCGGGTTAATTTCAGGAAATACATTGCTAAGCAGCATTTGTGGCTAAGTAGCTGAGTAATTCAGCGCGAGAATTAACACTTGTGGCAATGAGCGAAGAGTCGGTTGGAGGCGGAGCTTTGACAAGTAGGAGGAGCTGCCTCCGTTACGCCTAACAGCTCACTGCGAAGCCACGCCCACCAGTCAAATGAAGGCCTCCCGTTGGATATAAGTAAGCAAATCGTGTAATGTAGTAAGGGTAGCGTGGCGCTTTGCTCCTGAAACAGGATACATTTAGCTTCACTGCTCATAAACCGAATTACAATTTTGTTACTCTGTTTCTCTATTGAATAATGTAAATGTGAGCGAAGTGCTTCCTATGCAAAGCGACAGCTGGTCTCACTGTGGAGTAAGAATATTAGAAGGCTGCCGTTGCTGCCTCTGCATGCGAGGCAGGGTGAGAGCTTCATGATACTGCTGTGCTTACAGGGCGCGGGACTATGTGACCATGCTGCCTCCATGGTGCTCATGATGCGCTGAATGCGTGACTGTCGGAGTAGCGTATGGCGGGGGGGGGGGGGNGGGGGGGGGGGGGGGGGGGGGGGGGGGGGGGGGCTGCACGTAGTGTTGAAGAGATTATGGAGATATACGGCAGTTTCAAAAATGTTTGAGACTTGTCTAATAGGCCTATAAGGAAAATATAAGTACATATAAAATAGCACTTCATAAAGAAATGATGTAATATGAACCTTTAGTAATACCGCTGCTGTTCTGAAAAACTTTCCAGAGTTGTTCAGGTATGGATTTCACTTGGGGATTTGTTATTATTATTATTCAGATTTTTCGCACCATCTCCCAGTACTTTTAGCTACATTCTAAGCTAATTAAGAGATATAAAGCTGATATTTTCCCCGCCATGCTTGCTTTTTTATTTCATTCCAGAAACTTTCTAGGGACTTTAAAGCGCCAGACAACAATTTTCCAACCACAATGATGGGTATTTGCCATTAAAAGAATTGCAAGTTATTAGCAAAAAATTTTTGGTGAAGCGTACTTTCACTATAAAAGCTTTGATGCTATTTTAATTAAGAATTTCTGTCAACACTATAATAAATTTTGTTGCCTGATGCATACGTGCCTCGGAAGCACGTTATATGTATACACAAACCTACGGACACTATGCAGTTACCGCTGCCTATAGCTATAGCCGCTGTACGTGCTTTTGGGGCACGATATCGACATTCTCAGCATTCGGAATTGACTATCAATTGTGTTGCATAAACATGAAAATATGCGGTAACTTTATATACAGTTTGCATAGAAAAATATATTCCGGAACAGTTCTAGTTCAGTTTTAATTAGGTGAAAGATGACTATATTGATATGGCCAGTCTTATATATATAGGTATACGGTATAGGCCGAGTTCTCACGTCATTCATATACATCAATATACGTACGTCCACTTATCCACTTGTCCGAAATTTTTGTAGTGTTGCTGTCAACACAACTTTGTGTACGACACAAAAAGTTATTAAAATCTTCACCGTAAAATCAGTTTGTTCTGCAATGGTGCCACTATAGGCAAGTTACGGATATCTCTTCATATATTTGGAGTGAAATAAAACTTAGAACACAGGACACTTTTCTACTATTTTTAGGCCACAATAACACATGCGGACGAGTGAATGAGCTTTCGCACTTATGTGAATATGACGTACGTATATGAACTTGCTCTTAATTGTAATTATATAAAGTACCAACGGTTGTAGCTGTACATATGAGAGAAAATGAGTCGTATTATAAAGAAGGCAATTTAAAAGAGTCCATGTCAGGGTGGCTATATCGCCTTCCACCAATGACGTTGTCTTTCGATTACTAAACTAGAGCACTCTGAGAGCGCATACCTCCACCAAGCAAGGAAACGGTAATAAACAATTGAAATTGGCTCTGAAACCATATTTTTTTGTATCAACTCCAAAATCTAATCATTTGTGTCTTTAATAGTACTTACGGCTTCTATCGTTTCCTTGAAGATCCGTTCATACTTTTTTTGAGTTATATTGTTAATTTAACAAACATTATGACAAACAAGTCAAACATATACAAACGAACCAGCCGATCTGCACAAAAATTTACTCATTTAAGTCTTTTAATGTTACAAACAACTCCTGTAAATTTCATAAAGATCTATTCAGAATTTCTTGAGTTATTGCGCTAACAAGCACAAAGTCAAACACAGCGACAAACACACGAACGAACCAACAGATCATCACGAAAATTTGGTCATTTACCCTTAATTCGTAATAAACCTAACAACTCATGTGAATTTCATGAAAGTTTCTCCATACTTACTGCGTTATGGTATTGACAAAGAAGGAGGCGGACAAACAAACAAACAAACAAACAAACAGATGATCGGATTTTCACCAAAAGTTGATCATCTGTTACTGTTAACATATGCCTAACAATCCCTGTAAATTTCGTATGGATCCGTCCTCAACTTTTTGACTTATCTTGATGACAGACAGACAAACAGTATACAACAAACAGAATAACAAACAGACAGATCGACTAACCCGACAAAAACAGAACCTCCTTGACGAAGGTAAAAATGAGGCGGACAAACAAATGGATGAAGGGATCTTCACCAAATTCAGCTTGTTAATCATCTGGTCCTCGACGTACTTCACAATCCCTGCATGTACATTTCATCATAATCTGTCTATAACTTTTTGAGTTATCTTGATGACTGAGAGACAGCCAGACAGAGTAACAGAATAACAGACAGAGAGAGAGACGAACCAAATCCGACGAAAACATAACCTCCTTGGTGGAGGTAACAATAGGGCAAAAAAAAAAAATGAACTTCAAGAAGAAAAATATAATCACAATGGTATCCAAGCTACTGAGATTTGCTTATCAAGTACAGTAACGTAGCACAGACGAATACAGACGGGCATTTGTTCAGTATTTTTGGAAAAAGTTTCGACATCGAGACCATCACAATTGATAGTTTGGTCTGATAGCCATGATAGCCAATATTATAACTACAGACACAATAAATGACGAGGATATAAAGTCAACGCCAAGTCTTGCCGTCAATTCTAAGGGCTGGTTTAAGCTGGTGACAATGATAAGAATATCAATACAAACGTACTAACTATATGAATGTAATATTTACCTTCACGAAAACAGCGACAGCTGCAATGCCATTCGGGCGCTCGGCAGCGATTAAGTTAATCTCGGATCGAGTTGAAAGTTTGTTCGAAACCTTTGCCCTCGCAGCTACATTAGAGTATGTATAATTGGTAGTCAACCTCGACAGGCTGCAGACTGTCGCCTTCGGTACATCTGTGTGTCTAGCTGTACATTTGCTTGTTTTGAATTGTCATTTATACTTTTGGACAATACGGTATCATAGCTACACCTCCTGCGCTTACCTCTCTAAATTTCACAAGATTTCAAGAATTAAATTTACCAACCTTCATCCTCCCACCTATAGCTGATGAGCTGGAGAACAGCAAACGCGCGTCGTCGGTACCGAAATTTCTTCAACTGCTTCTTTTCGAGTTCTACAATTAATTATGCCATTCAAGAAAATATTTGGTAACGGTGACCTTAAATATTAAGGACAATAATGTTGAAAGAGATTATACGCCCAAGCTTACATGTTATATATTTTGTGTTGAAAGCTGAACCGACTGCCTGGAGATGGACGAATGGTGCATTTGGTGAAACTACGAGGTACTTCAGATCGAATGATCGATTTTGAGTTGTTTTTCGACTCTCTTGAAGAACTTAAGTTAGCGAGTTCGTGACTTTCTAAAGAGTACGTACAGCTAGCCGAATATGAGTCCGTATAATAATTTAAGCTCATCTTTAAGCACTTTCAAACTATTACTGTTATGCAAGCTGGTATATAGGACCTCCATGACTGCGCCAAAGGGCTATTACTTTGTTTAGACTGCGGTTCGGAGTAGCGGTTGTGACGTCATCGTTTGGTGACGTCACATCGCTACTGCGTCGGTTTTCCCTTGTCCGTGAAGGTAGTCACCAATTAGGAGCTTCTATATAGGAAGGAGCAAGCCCAAACACTCTCTGGGCGAGTAAACACATGGCTTTGTCACGTGATCGAAGCTGGCGTTTGGAGTCCTTAAAGTGGCTGAAGTTGGCAGTGGTCAGCACATTTAATTAAGGAAGATACAGACAGGCAGTTCTTCAATATTTTTGCAAAGACAATAGTGTCTGAAGATTTATATCCCAGTGCTCACCCTGTTACTTTCATCATCAGATGGTATACAGGATACAAGTTTCCTTTACATACTTCCATCTGCTCGGAATTTCGCCGATGGTTAATGGCTATAAAGGTTTGAGCTCAGGATTCCTTCTGATATGCTGCGTGAGGCAATGCCGCTCTCCGATTGGATAAGCCACTCAGCCAGTTGAAGGGAAAAGCTTACTCGCAACGCTCCGGCCCGTACGATAAATGGAGAGGGTGCGCTCCTCTCTATTAGAACCTCCTTGGAAGTCACATTCCAAAGTTCAGTTCAGGAATTTCTTCTGCGTGAACAAAATCATCTCAAGTGACGACATTTTATAACCGAAGAAAGAAAAGTGAGGCGAATGGATAAACTAACAAATCGAATGCGGAAGCCAAAAAAAGTGATGCATTTGATACTGCTGTATAGTAACCACTGCTAATGTAGAACATGTGAAGCATTGGGGCAAAATATAGGCAACTAACAGAATTGCGAAGCCTTAAATACTTCATCTCCAAAGCTCAAGAGTACTTAAGACATCAAGAAGCAACGATTGCGCTACCTTTCATATACTAAGTGGAGTGCTGCAGACCGTGCAGTGTCTTCCGAAACATTCGAGAAACTTACTTATTGTTCACTTGAGGCTCGAACTTCCTCCTATCTTATCCCACTCCATGGCGACCAGTAGCTGAGTGTTCTCCTATCGCATTCTTCAGATCAGGACGGAGGGACAAACCAAGCTGCAATCAACCAAGAAACTGGGTTTTATTATATTTTGGAGTAGCGCATGGGGCCATCAAGAATTTGTGATAATTCTTTATGGTTATTTTATAGTCGAAAGTTTTTCGCCTCCACTTGAACCTGTAGATCATCAAATGGAGAAAATTAGGGGATTCAACGAATTGCTTTTATGAAGTACCCATTATCTTCGTTTCTCTTTGTGCTTTTACTCTGCTCCTACTTCGTTGCTTCCATTAATTGCGCATAGTGAGAGCAAGGCAAGTAAAGTTTTCATGCAAGGAAATTTAAGCTCAACATCCACGACTGTTACGTGAGCCCTCAAACGCCGGCAGGGCCTGAATTTCAAAAGTTGCAGAAGAGGATTGAGTGCATTCATATTCAGTGTTTGGGGATTGGATTCCTTAAATACTTTAGCCATCATCTGCGACCTTGGTTTTTGCCAGAGGGTCGTCATGAAACAAAGAGCGAAAAGGTCGACACAATCTTCACTCTCTCTATATTTTTGAAAGATCACAATACGAACGCTACTATGTAAAAACTGGAGCACTCTGAGAGTACATACCTCCGCCAAGCAAGGCAACGGTAACGAAAAATTGAAATTGGTTCTGAAACCATGATTCACTTTGCATCAACAGCAAAATCTAATTATTTATGCCCTTCGACAGTATGAAGAGATTCTGTATTTTTCTTGAAGATCCATTCAGAACTTTTTGATTTATGCTGCTAACAAACATCATGACGAGCAAAAGTCAAACATATAAACGACTAACCGATCATCACCAAAATTTAATCACCTACTGTATGTCTTTTAACACTACTAACAACTCCTGTAAATTTCATAAAGATCCATCCATAAGTTTTTGAGTTATTGTGCTAGCAAGCATAAAATCGAACACGGCGACAAATAAACGAACGGCAAACGGATCACAAAAATTTATCATTTACTCTTCGCAATATACGCAACAACTCATGTAAATTTCATGGAAATCCTTAAATAACTTTTTGAAAAATGGTGCTAAGAAAAAAAATTGGCAGACAAACAAACGAACAGATGGGTGGATTTTCACAACGAGTTAATCATTTATTATTGTTAACATGCCTAACAATTCTCTGTAAATTTTATAAAGACCTGTTTATTACTTTTTGAGCAATCTTGGAGACAGACAAAGAGACAACCAGACACACAAATAGGCAAAGAGACAGACAAACAAATACGGCAAAAACATAACCTCCTTGGCGGAGGTATATATATATAGGGACGTTAAAACATACGGCGGTCGAAGCAGTGTTGTACAAACTAACGAAAATGAACTATTGTTACCAAACAGGGGCCAAACGGTGGGTTGAAAAGCAGTGTAGTTTGTATTGATAGTATTACTTGTCCTTTGTATCTAATGTAACTCTAGTACTCAGTTGTGTGCCTTGCATGCACGTGTACCATGTCCGTATAGGCGTGCCTATAGCAAAGGATATTTATTTATTGCGTGCCTCTCAGAGCCACTAAGCAATATACATAGATATATGTAATATAGTATAGCCTATTTATACATCAACCCTCCGCCAGGGCGCCGTGCGGAGCAGCGGAAGGCGCGACGTCCGCCCGTCTCCTGCAGCAGCACGTCCCCGTCAGCTGCAGCAGCAGGAGTCTCGATCTGTGCCGCGCGGTGGAGCTGCGCGGCGGCGGATATGACCTTTCGCTGTGAGTGACACACATGTGCATAACAATACATGCGAGCCGACACAGACACTTGCACACGCACACAGATGCGCCTATATGTACGTACAGACAATGATATGCATGTGTGACCGCTGAGCAATCACATGCACCTGTAGAATACATGCACACCTTCACAGATCGACATATGTGAATACACACACAGAAATACATGCTGACACGGACATATATACTTACACAAGAGCAGGCACACTATCAGAAACACATATGTGTTTACACAGATCAACAGCCTGTGAGGTCTCGGGCAAAAGCATCTACATGTAGGAAACTTTACACAGGGAATCAACTATGTTCATACTGAATAGAAAATGAAAAATATTAATTAAAGTCACTTTTTCTGCCACCTTCCCCGAATTGATGTTATTACTTCCTACCCATATTAATTTAGTAGCCGCACTCTCGCAATAGAAGGGAACTTTTTCACACCTCCCGTAATGTCACAAATGTTTCATCTCAGGCATACATGCTACACTACAGCACCCAACTGCGCGGACATTAGTTGAAGAGTAAGGATGCATTTTGACCCATTTAAGCCCACTGCAGACGATAGTCTTTTGTGCAGTGTTTTCAATTCGCCGCGTTCGAATATTTCTTCCTGTCCTTACAAAAACGACTGTGTGTCTACCGAAAGTTCCGATAAAATGTTTACCGTCGTATTCTTTGGCTTAGCCAGTGTCACAAGTGCAGTGTCTCGTGCCTTTTCAAAATTTTAGCGAATGTCGTCTCAAATACCAGTGCTCTTTTTTGTTGTTTACTAAGACACAGCAACGCATTGGAACGCGGTGAAGTGAAACCACAGGACAAAAGACTATCGTCTGCAGCGGGCCTTACGCGCTTAAGAGAGTGTTCCTATTCGCCCCTGAAAAGGTAGGTGGTGTATGTAGTTGTAGTAAACGCGTGTATGGAGAATGAAGAACTCCGATATTAATTTGAGATGGTACATGACCACGTACGTTATGAATTATTGAAAAAAACACGTTTACCTTATTTTACAAAGGATTTACCAGTAATCATCATAGATGAAAATTTATATTGAATTGAATGTTTCTAGTCATTAAAATGAGTGTATATTATTTTAATATTTTCAATAAATAGGTGAAATCTTCTATAACAACTATCATAAGCTGCACAGGTTTCCTAAACATGCTGTACATGCACCGTACGTATTTAATTCCCCTGGAAAGATGTTATTGTGTTTTTCAAGACATTTTTTTCACACGGCCTCAAAAACAATATTTTTCCCGTATAATTGAACAGTCTATCAAGTATGTGAGGGCGACCTTTGTAACGAGCAATAGTTTTTACTGGTAATATCACTCGTTTATCTGTAAAAGAGGATATAAAATATTTTCATTTCAACAACATGAAGAAACCGGAAGAGCGATAGCTATATCTTTGTTATTCCGATGCCACACGCTATCCAAAATAACGAGTACCGAGTTTTGTGAGCGAAATCGACCTTTAAAAAACCTGCACACTCTCGCTTTTGCACAAAATTCTGGGATGGAGCGAGGAGCATTTTTGCGCTCGATACACTGGGCAAACGCGCGAAATTATGTCAACAAACCGCCACTAGAGACATCTATCGGCGGGTAGGTCGTTCAGTTCGCTTTCGGACCCGCAACGGTTGATTACTTTTAAGATACTTTATCATATAAATAGGCATAGAATTACTTTTGAAGGCACTGGGTAACTTCTATCATATCATTCTGCTCGCCAGATGTATCTTCGTCATGGTGTTTATAGTCCGGAGTCATGACATCGTCGTTTGGATGAACGGAGCTCGAAGTTTCTTGACCAACGGACCATCCTCACGTGTGAAGAGAGAGGTGATTTTTTTGCGCAAAAAATTTTGTGTGTGTGCGAGGGTTTTCTCAGCTTTTGGCCAGCGTACGTGTGTCACAGAAATTATGTCAAAAAGCCAAGCGTTTGTTTGGATTATCGGCAGTTGGTATATTCGGGGCTATAGCTGCAGCGTTGCAGCCACCAACCCGCGGCCTCTATGATAGAATAAGATTATCTACTGCAAAAAAAAAAAAACGTGGAAATGGTTATAATAAATGCCAGTATTTATGTTTTTAGATTATAGCTGAGCTGTAATGGCGTCTATATCTTCTAGCTAGTTCAAGTCCACCAGATCACTGCAATGGCGTTTCAGCACGGAAGGCAATCGAAAGCGTAGAAAATATGGAAGAGTATTACCCTCATTACATGAACGCGCAGGGGACCTGCAAGTAGGGAAGAAAAGGAAGAATGGAAAAGGCATAATCAGTACGAGTAGGAAAATGGAAGGAAGTAAAGTGACCATGGAAGAAAGTCGTCCTCAGTCACTTTCGCTAGAGCTATAACAGAGCCTACGTCGTCTTCTGGGTGCATGAATCCCCAAAGCACAGGAATTTCAAACTTTACATGCTTTAGTATTATTTTATTTAAGCTCACGTACAATTTATCTTATTTTCATTTTTTTTTTGTTCTTGCCTTGAGTATCTTAACTTTATGGGTCAGTTTAAGACAATTTACAGCTAGGAATACACTTTAAGTCAGAAATGCTAAATTTTTGAGATTCTTTATTTGACTCTAGCTGAAGTTCTCTTTTTTTTGTGGGAGAAAGTAGGTTAGGTAGGCTCGGTTAGGTTCCTATATACGGGGTGCTATTGCAAGCCTATAATGACGGTTATTTTCTCCAATATAGGAGAAGAATTAATGGGAGTTCAAACTTCGAAACTAAGCATTTGCAACGGAAAATGTATTCACGTAAATTGTTTTTAATTGACCTAATTAAGTTACCCAAGCCAAGAAAAACGATAAAAATCGTATGTGAGCAGAATGACGTACTTATGCCGAAATTAATTCTTCTTGAAGGACTTCACCGGGTATTAACGCCAATTAAATGCTAATATAGTCTACACTGGGTGTACAATTTAGATGAAAAAGTATTTAGATGCTTTAGCTAATAAAAGATTTACTTATAAAGCTACTTAATTGAAATTTATACACAATGGAGGTAATATGCGATTCAAAATCTATGGAAAGGTAGTAGTATCAATGCGCATTGAGACCCATGACAAGTTTACTTTTTCTTATAATGACTTATTCCTCGCATTTCCCTCATTCACTTGATACATAAGCCTAATTGTCCAAATTACTGAGCATAGTCAAGATTACCTTAATATATATGTTAATTATTTATACGTTTTCAACTGCATCAGTGTAATTCACATGGATCATACATAAAAAACTCTTCAGACTTTTCATATGGCACAGTGGAACTTATTATATATATTATCGTCTCAGTTTCTCCATTGAAAAAAGAACTATTCACTTTTCTAGATGACTAGAAATATAGAAGGCACACTGAAGGATGTATTTTCTCAGATACGCGCTTCTTGATACGCGGATCTTGGTTTTCGCAAAACTAGATATATACTGCGCGCATGGGTGAACTACGTATGTTACGCAGTTCACCCATGACTGCGCGCTTCTCTGTTAAGCGGTTATTGGTGCACGCCATTCGGTGCTTTACTGTCTTTATGGTAATTTTAAGCTACGCTTTCGTCTTCATTTGTTATCCTATGAAAAACAAAAAAGATTTTGAATTGCAGCTTATTGGACACAAGTTATGTACTTGTAACAAGCTATCTCAACGCACATAGTACACACATGTGCTCAACCCGCAAGGTTCATCGTAAAATTTATCGTGCGTACACATTTCTTTATGAGTTCGAGCGTAAAAAAAATGTAAAAAAAATGCGCTTTAGTTTCTTTACAAGTCACACATAAGCATCCAAACACAAGTGGCCACATATTACTGCAACATATTATTACAACATATTCTGTTGGGCCCACCAGCCCACAGTGACCAAGACAGGTCCTGTGTGGCCAAACTGAAGAAGCCCCCAGGATGCTTAACTGTTCCGCAAAAGAATCTCGCATATCTAACTCGGACTAAGGACATTGAGCAGTTGCAATTTTGAGATTTTTACCTATACACGTATTTCGTAGTTTTTTATTGCAAGTTTGTTCTTCTCCGTGAGCAGTGACATACACACATTGAACTCTTTCGCAAATCAACTTTTGATAATTTAATATTAATAGCCAGATCGTTTCTTAATTGCCGATTACACATGTAGCTGGATACACACGATGATGAAATATTGTTAAGTGAACTATTTATTGGGTAGACGTAGGTACCAATGTAAGAAAGTGTAAACATTCAAACCACTCGAAACTTGTCTGCATACAGCAGATATGTACAGCACACCTCAGTGCGTGTTAATTGCGACACACCACTCCAGGACGGAAGGAAGTATTGCCACACACCTCCACTTACACCGCACAAGTACCGCATGTATATGGAAAGACTTTAGCTAAAACCCCAGCTCGTGTAATCAAATAAAGAGCAATAATCCCTTTACAAAAGTGTAGAATGTAGCCACAAGCGAAGGTGCAGGAAACTGTATAGCTGGTGGCTAGTGCGCTCCAAAAGATTGTAGTTGCGGGAGTGTCGCGTTGCAGCAGCAGCAGCAGTTGCTGAGGCTGACGGCTGCTGCTGTAATCCCATTGCTGAGGACGAGCGCAGCAAATTGGCCGGGACCGGCTAACTGAATTAAGAGCAACGGCGCCAACACGCGACTCGGGGGGACGCTTAGCCAGGCCAGGAAGCTTTTAATGAAACTTGAGACGCAATATTTACAGTGGCTTTTGTGTACCTGTCGGGTTCCGAGGGTCTGCTGCTACTGTGGTGCGTGTTGTGTGGTGAGTGTGTGGTGTTGTTAGTGATGCATGTTGTAGTCAGGCGGTCAAATCAACTATCGTCGTGGTGCTCCTCACCACAGCAAGCTGTGCCAGCCAGTCTTCAGAAGTACCAAAGGCTGTAAATGTAATTGATCATAACAGAAGTGCAGTGTGAAATAGGACCAACTGCTCCTATGAAGCGTCACAGCGCAGAAGGCGTAATAAGTAAGGCGCTGCGGACGGATCAGCTGATATGTGCAGTTCAGGCCCTCTCCTCTGCTGAGCTGGTCAGCACAGCACCAGTGCAGCGACACACAGCTACCAATGTTCTTTTACCAAGTGTATCAATTTACTTTACGTTTTTTGTATCAATAAACAATATCATTAGAAATAGGCAAATTATTATTATATTACTAACTCTAAGCGCCGATTTAGAGGTTCTACAGCGATATTGAACCTAATCATTTAATTTTTGTGCTGAAAAACATATTGAGATATAAAAAATAAGTAGAAATATAATGGCAAGAAGAACGCTAACGAGAGGAGAATATGATAAGCGAAGAAGCTCAAATAATTACGCACATTACAACATTAATGATAGTTGCAGGAAAGAGGATCTGCCCTCAACATTAGGCAGTGTGGCAGCATACTCTATGTTATCGCTTATTTGCGTATCTATTTCGAGCTCGTAGCGTGTGAACATGCTCAGGTTATACATATTACCAAAACAATCAGCAATACATGCGCCAGTTTCTCTTCATATTATGTCGTAATAAAATTTTGCCTTCTAGAATATTTCATTCAGGGTGTGAACTTTATTATTATTATTATTAAATCACTTTATCTCAAGACGGCAGGTGTATGCACCATCTATTGCATCTATATACTTATAATATACACATCAATTCTATAATGCACGCCCGTCCGCTTCCTCTTTGTCTCCTCGAGTCGTCAAATGGCCTGGGTGCACATCTCCACGAAATTCCCTTCTAAAATGAAGATTTCCTGAGCTCTTATGAGATGAAAGACCCGGCCGGAGGGTAGTCCCATGTTTCGTTTCCCATATTGAAATGAAGCAGAATTTTTGCAAGATGAAGTCTGCTTGAATGAGCGGGGGGCGACCATTGAGTGCTGAGGCTCTGGACGAGAAGCAGGGCGACCTCAGCCCCGCACTTCATCAAATGGCCCTCCAGCTCGCCCTTGGCTCGTCCCGTCCCAATCTTCCTTTTCTCTTCTAAAAGCCCCCATTGCCAAATGAAGAAGAGCGCCCTGTGGTGCCAGTCATTTTCCTTATAGAGGCCGAGATGTGCTCTCGGGATTATCGAGGAGGTGTCTTCAGAATTGTTAAGATATTTGCTTCTCGGTACGGTAACGGTGATTCAGGGATGCTGAAGTCATAATTTAAAGCAATGTTGCGTAACGCGAAACTGCAATTCTCTGAGGGTTCAGGAACTTTGCTAGAGTTCTGCAGCTGCAGTAACTAATGTTTGTGAGTCTTGCGTGGATCCTCATCCTACCCACTGTGTTGTACAAACATAATTTGTTCTTTGTCTGCTCGGTCGCTCCGGTCTTCCAGTCATCCACTATATAATAAAACACAGTTGTTGGTCGCTTGCTTGCTCCAATGTTGGTCCGTCTCTCCGTCACGCAGCTAAGAGTTTATTAGGAGAAAATTCATGTACTGAAGAACAAGTTGAGAAACCATACAATTTCAACGCTTGGAGTACCAGTGATAAATATAGCTCTGGATCTCCGGCCTTTGGACCCCAGGCTCTGAGGTGTGCGTTCATTTGTTTATATATTTGTATGTTTCGAGTCACGCTCTGAAAGAAATAGATAGGCAAAAAATAGGCTAGGCTGAAGATTTTATAATTAGGTCGCGTTTTCATGGTGATCAAGTTGTAGCAGATGGCGAAAGTGGGATCTTATTCCTTTATCGCAATGCAGATCTTGCTTGAAATACTTCTTGGAATTGAAAAAAATGAGATATTACAGCATCTCTTAGCTCGACCATGCAGTCTTATTTTTATAACTTTCTCCATACATCGAACAATATGTTTGTTCTCAGTTTACCATGCACGAATTCAGAATCTAACTAGAACGCCTCGTGGCGTAAGACCATGACCCGCGGTGGGAGCAAATTTCATCGTTGTCATTTTTGATGGCCCGCTGTCCCTTGTTTCTCCCTCTGTTTGATCGCCGTTGTTGTGGAAATGGAGGCTCCAACTATTCAGTATAATAATAACATAAGAAAAATAGAGCACCTCGTGGCGTAAGACAATATCTGCGGCGGTGAAGGCAAATTCAACGCTTTCATTTCTTAAGGCCAGCTAGGCTAGTTTCTTGGCATGGGTCATATCTTGGTCAACGCACCAATTAAACCCTCTGCAAAAAATTATGAAGATTGCTCAACTCCTTCTAATTGTTTTTGGGTGGACAGACAAATATAAATATATTGAAACGAAGATGACTTCTAACCTTACAGAGCTTTACAGCTTCCCTTTCCACTTCACGAAACCTAGATTTGAGTTCTGTACAAATACGTAGGATAATTAAAGACAGCCATTTCATTAAAATAACGGTGAGTGTCATTGTTTAAAAGCGCAACGTTTCGAACTGGACTCGTTCATAGTCATGCAAGGACTGAGTGTCCGAGGAGCCTGCTATACATCTATGAATGCGTTTACATGGTTGCCAACTAGTAATTTCCGCAAGAATAAAGGACAGAGATGACAGGTTCCAACAATTTTGTGTGTTACTGACAAGGAAAATTTAAACATAGTATTGCACGATAAACACTGAGATGCGTTAAAATGACTAGGGTGAGCGTATTTACTCTTTGTACTATTAGAAAGCAAGGTAACTTATTTATTCTCAGAAACATTAAAAGAATACCCTAGCGTACGTCTCGGCCCGTTCCTCCTCTGTAAGGTTAGAAGTCATCTTCGTTTCAATGAAACTTGTATAGATAATGATCTGCTGCCCAGATATACAAATACAGTATAAATATATATATATATATATATATTCTTGAGATGGCATAAATGTAAATTTCGAGTAATTAATTTATATTCACTGGAGTTTGTTGCTTGCTAATGTAAGATTTTTTTTCGTATGTGACCTCTGGTGGGAGACGATTGTGCTTCTTACATGAATTCAAAAAGAGAGCAGTTATCTCTTATTACAATTTGAGTCGGCTGTTGTAGCGTGTGTTTCAGAAGCATAAGTAGTGTATAATGTAGCGAGATAGCCGTTTTTGAGGGTAACCTACCCTCGCGACTCCCCTCGCGCGTGAGCTTCCTGTTTATAACTGCCAATGCACTACTGGCTTAGCGGGGGTCTGGGGGTGGCGCAAACCGGAAGTGGGCGGGGCCTGGGAAACCGGAAGGGGCGGCGCGATGACCCGTTGGCGCGAGGGGGACCTACCCTCAAAAACGGCTATCTCGCTACATAATACACTACTAGCATATTAGCGACAGAAACATATTAAATGAAGACGGGTAGTCTCAACTTCTTCGCTGCTATGTTGACAGTGCGGGCACTCAAGTATTGACATTATTCCTCAATACTTTGTGACTTCAAAATTCCTTCTATAGATCTTGAAGTTAAGAAGCTACATATATATAGCGAAGCGTCAGCCAGAAATTCTGTATCCTGCACGAAATAATCACCACCATGTCTCTTAAATTAGTAAACGATTAAAAACAAGAACTTTTTATACTTCGCAAACTGGCCATATTGTCAATAATTGCCCCAGCAGTCGTGCCGAGCACCACATCCCTATGAGACACAATCTTTGAGTTAATTTATTTTCCTTTCAGATTAATTCTTCTTAGATTTTTTAATCAAGCGTCGAAAATACAAAGATATGCGAGACAATATGTCAAAAAAGGCCTATATGTGAACGTATTGCTGAAATAACATGATAATGATTTACTATTATTATTATTATTTATATACTGCATCATTCGTTGCTCGTGGGCATCTCCTAACAATATTTAGGGCTGCCGTGCAGAAACTGAATTACGGCTTTCGCCTCTATGGCGGCCCTGATCTATGGTAGGGTCACCACGTCTTGGTTTTGGCGGACTCTCTGCGGTGGTTGTTGATAGAATTAAGAAATGGTTTCCCGAAAACTTACAAAGGCTAAAGGTGTCTTTGGGCGCGATCAACTGGACGGTGAAATTAAGACGTCAAGGTTTGACTTGTGTGCCGAATTTCAGACTGGTGCGCGGTTTTCGCACATCAAATGTAGTTCCAGGCGTTAATCAATTTCGATTACCCTTGAGACTTCCAAAAACTCAACCTTGCGCCGTAACGGGGAGCCGGCCCAAGGTAATCGTGTTGCTTCGAACACTGGCAACTCGATTCCATTTGGTGAAGCCACCGCCTCGCCCCTGCCTGAAGGTCTGAATCACCGTACCAGTCCTAAATCCTCTCTCTTTGAGCTGGATAGTCTAATTCCATTATATATAGCAACTTATTGCCGTGCATGCCGTGGATGTAGCTATAACGCAGCTTTCACTTTGCCTCCTTTTCAGTGATTTGAAAATCTTGTAATATGGAATGAAAAACAGGAGCCGTAGTCTGTGCCGAGAGCCAATTGAGTGCTCAAGCCGTGCTTCCCCATGACCTCTCGGTCTTGCAATGCTCCGTGTAGTGAAAATATTAATACAGTATATTAGGAACATATAGGGAAATGGTAACCGACTAAATACAAGGGAAGGCAATGCTATCCTTACAAACTACCCGCATAGTGGTCCATTGCTTGGTCCTGTTTGGTAATAGTATGCCCTGCCATCGGCTGCACGTGTTAGTTAGTTTGTTGCCAGGGCGAGGGGGTTTGAACCAGCTGCTACCGGGCCCGACGCTGGAGCTCTTGGCCCCTCGGCCTGCCAATGTTCCCAACTTAAAAAGTTTTAAACTACGTAGCTTTCCTTCATCATTAAAATTCTATTCTGCGATCACTGTTCACCCAGGAGGGTTCCTTTCTGTGTTCGCTGTACGTCTATACGGCGAGACCAGTTTTGCTGCCCCAGAGGCATGTCTTGCGTTCGCCAAGCAGAGATTCAGCAAGTGTGTTCAGTAGAAGAACAACTGTGGTGTTCAAGCACAACACAGCCTGTGTTGACCGTATGGTCGTTAGCTTAATCAACACTGCCACAAAGGCATTTGTTCATGCAAAGAACACTAGTTCAACCCGTGTACACTCAGCAGGGTTTGTTCTAACTTACAGTTGTGCCCCTTTTGTACAGTTGTAAATTCAGATTTGTAATTCGCTAGAACTTCCAAGGCCATATTCATTAACCTTACAATATAACTTTATAATTCGAGCCTGGCATCAGAGTTTGAATAGCTGTAAAATTTTCTCGGAACAAACTCTGGTGTACAGCTTTGTTGTGTTCTCAAAAGAAGAGCCAGTGTTGGCTAGAGAAAGAAGAGTCAACATGCAGTCCCCCAGACTACAAGTGGGGGTCCTGTGTAGGACACCAGGACCAGCAAAATGGAGGGAGCAGCAGCGCTGGGCCCTCGTTTCAATTTGTGCGAGAAGTTAAGGCGGCGATAACGGAGGGGTGATGATGGGGTCCTTTGTGGCTCTCTTGCAGGATGGTAATGAGAGGCAGCGGCAGCAGTGCTGCGCAGCACAGAGCTGCAGGCAATACACTCTCGACCCTATGAAGAACCTTCACACACAACAGTATAGACAACTCGCTGTTGTATGCAACACTTGCATGTGAATGGAAGCATAGCGATGAAAGATAAAAAATAACAAATGGAAACAGTGACGCCACTGCGAAGCTTAATTGCCACACAAAGCTTGCAGAACTGAAAGTATCGATGGCAACTAATTCCCTAATAGAATTTTCGGCCACCGCAGAAACTGATTCAAGGTTTTAGTTGCAGGAGCAGCCGAAAATGTTGTTAGAGAAAGTGACTTCACTGTTCCGTGACAAGGCGTAATGATGACGTCACTCCGCCACCTTAATTTCATAATGATCAACCCTATCTTTCGCTTGCTGGGGTTCCCGCCCCCTGCTATGAAGCCTGTGTATCCTTAGCAATTAAATGGTCTGGAAGCCCCTGTACCGAAGACAATGGAAATCGAGGATTTCGCCGTTTTAAGAAGCCACAGAAGTCTGGCACGACCCTCGCTGGAGAGGGGGTGGGGACCACGGATCCCCCAGGGACCAAGGAACACAGGAGGGGAAGTCCGCCAAGTGTCAGCAGACAATCCTGCTAATCTCAGTGCAGACTGACGGCTGCCGTCATGCAGGACTGTTGTTGCACTGAACGATGTGCGGTGGTATAGTCAGCTCGCCTTCTGTAACTGTACCTGCTACTGGGCCTGACTATACATGTACAGAACTGTACATTCTGCTACTGGTACGCAGTGTCAGCGGCATCACATAGCACGCAATGTTCCTGTAAGCGAGAACTGTATACAGATATGGGGACTCACATCTGAGCCTGCACCACTTCTACAATATACACCAAAATATACTGTGGATGTTTGGATAATCAGCGCTTTATTACACAGGTATAATACTTACTCAAAGTTGATCACACCGACAGTCTTTCACAAATGAAAGTTCAACCCGAGAATTCCTCATTACTCTGATCAGCATAAACTCGTCCGCTGAGGAACCTGTTGTTCTGAAGCCAGCGCCTCATCCAGTGGGCTGCCTGCAAATACCTGCACGCTGGACACGGCTATTCCAGGTTAGCCGCCTGTACACGTGAAGGGGTGCTGGACTTGGAGACAGTTCCTGTCTCAACAGAACAAGTCTCAATCAGAACTCGAAGGCACTATAGTCGAGGTGCTGTGGAAGAAAGAATCGATCGCGGGTAACGGTTGTTCAACCACAGGCAACTACAATTTTCTTAGTTTTCTCTAACATGCATTAAGTGGAACAACATGCTACCTCTCTCCTATGTTTGTCTTAAGTGTTGTTCTTATGTTCGTCTTAAGTATGAACACCTCAGGATGCTGTGATCTAAACATGTTGGGTCCAGCATCCATCCATATGAGAAATATATGATTTTGTTTGTTTGCTGTCTTACCAGATTTCAGGCTGAGTTTGTATGTTGGACAGCATGAAGCTTTATGTGGTGTGTGGCCGGTGTGGTGTCCAGTCACGCAGGCCAGCTATAATAAGGACTAGACTGTAATTATCTGTAAACTGGCCATGCAGTTAATTGGACTCATCTTAGGAGGGAGTAAAGCTGTGCTTCTGTACGCCAGGCGGCCTCGGGTTCAACTACGTTATTATCGCCACAATATTTTATTTAGTACTTACCAAGTTGGATAGAAAATTTATATTACGTTTAGTTTTTGTGAGTTTGTCTAATGAGTCACCCCACCTGCAATAGAGACAGTCACTGCAACATGGCGATTTTTCCCTCGGAAGTCACCACAATGCTCAACACAAGTCGCCACAACATCTACTCTCCCTTCCCATAGAAAGAGCTAGGAGCATTTGATGTGGAAATCCTACACTTCCAACCCGTCCAGAGTGCGATATCGTGCCTCCACCAGAACCAGGGACACCAACAAGCGGGAGCGCCTCAGGACTCGACTGGTACCCAACGGTTCCCACGCTCATCACGGCACCTAATTGGTGCATTGAACACCAGGACGAGCTGTACCAAGGCTGTACCCTCACAGGCACACAATGGCGTAACGAGACCCCGGCTACATTGTAGGTCCCAGCTGCTGTGGGGGACACCGCACCCACCCTGGCCTTCCAGTGGGACTTTGAGCGGCGATACTTCTGAGTTCTGGCAAGTTTTACGGGAGTCGTGGGCTCGCGGTTGCAGCGCATTCTCCACGTTTTCCTGTCCTTTGACCCGTGGACGTAGAATGTTTTAGTAAAATTAAAAAGTTACATTTATTTGATACTGCTATATTATGTTGTCTAGTGAATGTTACGGACTGCACGGTGATTCCTCGCCTTTCTTGTGATGATTATCTTATATGCATATCTTCTTCATCTTATGTAGTCATTACCAACATCAATGGGATAGTTTCAATGTAGTAAACAATGATGGCCCATTACTTTGCTGAATAGCCATGGTGCGCCGAAGCGATGGCCAGTAACTATTCATGGTCAGCAGGGGGAGGCCAATAGCGATGGTCACCACTATTTACCCCCACAGCGTCCCTGACCACCGGTGGCCGCAGCTGCCGCCCGCGGCCACACATCAGATGGTCACCGGAATCAGCGAGCGCTTCGAAAAGAAATACTCGAATCAATTAATTTGGTATTCAACTCTGAGGCAACTCACAAGAGGTCCACGAGACCGGTGGTGGTGATGATAACAAGTGACGATGATGGTGAGCGGCTCACAGTGTGTCGTGCAGTCGTTCACGAATCATTAGACGAAGAGTTTGTTTGTGTGTCCCAATTACTGAGGATCAGTTGCCTCAATGCGCCTCTAATTATTGCTATTGATGTGCCCGTAAGAAATGGAAGATCTGCTTC
>LQNS02278083.1:8636807-8678657 GCA_001587735.2 Parhyale hawaiensis | reverse complement strand
CATTAGACGAAGAGTTTGTTTGTGTGTCCCAATTACTGAGGATCAGTTGCCTCAATGCGCCTCTAATTATTGCTATTGATGTGCCCGTAAGAAATGGAAGATCTGCTTCTCGGGAGTGAGACGTGTAGACATAGCTGACGTTGGGGGAAGAAGGGGGGAGGGGGTTAAGGACGGGAGGATGTGCAGACTATGAGTGGGTATGGAGCTATATAGCTATATTTGGCCTGAGTAGGAGCGATAATGGGCGGATGAATGTAGGGGAGTGAAAGTAGGAGTGTGTGTTTGGATGTGTGTAGGTGGGTCTGAGTGTATGGGAGTGTTAATGTGTGTGAAGTGTAGCATTATGAATGGATATGCGTCGTGTCGGTAAGCACATGCAACAATAAACGTACACATACATCATGTGGGTATTCTACCATACCAAGGTGTGAGTGTTGAGCACTGCCAAGTGTAATCGGTTTGTTGGTACCGTCCAATGCCCAATCCAAAGTGGCAAATTGAAGGAACGGACGAAGTTAGAGCTAAGCGGCTTACAGCGTCTCGCTCTCAACAGGCAAACCAAATTATCCTGAGGTACACTGACCCGCTCCTGCTTGTTGCACACGAACCTATGTGCGTGATGTGTGCCCACTTGGTGAGTTGCCCACCAGCCCACTCGTGGGCTACCCTGCATGCTACACACCTGCCTGACGTATCCCATGTCCGTCCACTTTCTGCACGTACAGCAGAAGAGGTATGACTGACAAGTGTAGAAGATATATCCATACACAAACCAAAAAAGTGTTAAAGTAAGCATGAGTTAATTTTTAACTGCACAAATATGGCAATCATGGCTCGCAAGAAACTACAATTTTCATTACACAACGGAACTAAAGTCCGTCCAAAGACACACATGCAGCTCCAAGAGCACGCACCATCATCGGTACAGAGAAAATGTGGAAACACAGACAAGTCCATTCGCTGATCCTAATACGGCTCTGCTTACGCTTGCGCTACAGCGAGCTGTGATCAGAGACAGAAACATTACAAAGCAATCACTTCAAAAATAATTTTAAAAAATGCATACAGTCATGTTAGCAGCCCCAGTGGAGCTACTACACTGACTTAGCAGACCTGCGTGGTCTTTTTTGGCGGCAACTAGTTAAATATTTTCAAAATTAACACACAGCGGAGTTATTTTGACCAGTAAACAATATTTCATGACGAAAAAAGTAAGTTTGAGATAGGAAAATGCAATTTTTTGTGCGTATAAGGAGCGTCTATGTCCCTCTAGCTGTACTTGCTGCAGCAGCTTCTCAGAGAGAGGCAATATGGAAGTGATTTGTGCAGAAAGGTGAGCTAGTCTCTCGATGTTAAGCTAAGCCAAGGACAACAGAAGCAAATGCCTACAGAAGCAACTAGAACTCCTCGTGGCGTAAGACCGTTACCCGCGATGGGGGCAAATTTTTTATGGCCAGCTAACTCTAGAGTTCTAGCGTTTTTCACATCTCGGTCAACACACCTGACTCCCTGCTATTAAAATATGAATATTACTCAACTCCTCTCTCTTTTCGGACGTACAGATATACAATTGTACTTAAATCTTCGACGAAAACATTATCATCTCTCTTCTCTTTGCTCGCGGGTGATAAAAACTCGAGAAACAACCAACCTCAACAACTCAGCAGCTACTGAGTGGACAGACAGCCTTTGCGGACACACAGGCAGGGATAAAAGTATTGCCACTACCGTGACCACTTGCGCTTCTCTACAGCGGACAGTAGTAATGATACTACTTCTGTCTAAGAATATACTGACGTATCATGAGCATAATTACTTCATCAGACACTTTCGGGGAATTGGTAGCTGCCGGACTTCGATGTATCTGCTGCGGACCAAGAGTAGAATACATATATGTGTACCCACCTATTGCCATATGCCCGCACACAGTATCCATTACACCCCCGCACAAAGTACAGTATACATGTGCACAAACTTACCTAAGCTCACAAACCTCCTTGGCCAATATACACATACCGCACACACCTCAACACATGCACTGTCTTAAAACTCACTCATTTACTTAAGAAGAACAAACCCACCTACACCGATGCATATACCACATCCATAATACACGCACACACCCAACATACACAACACTACTGTGTACATCTCCAAACACAGCTAGCGTACACACAATCTGATCTCCCACACACGCACACAGCTCACTCACATAACCAATCACGGCCACAATCCTCACCTCTAACAGCTCGTTAGGTGGGGCAGCAACGCAGTCACTCCTTAAAACAATTGAACAATCAGTGAGGGCGACAATAGCTAAGTGCTGGGGCTGCAACAACACCTCACGAGACCACAAAAGCTGTCATGCTCACCTGACACCCCCGGCTAGTGTTCTCTCTCCACCCCCCCATGTATGGAGTGGCTGGGGTAACGGAGGTACTCTTTTGGTACATTGTCAGATGGTCCAGTTGTAGCTTTTGTAGTCCTGTGAAGTGATCCATGTGTCCATTCCTGAAGTGTTTCTTATCGGCTGAGGATCAGGACTGGTGGGGATATACTCCTTTGGTACCTAGATTTGGGAAGTCCACTCAGTTATGAGGTACTGGTCTAGACAGACTAGTTATATTTTTATAGCAATTGTAGAAATTTCTTTTTTTGGATGTCTTTAATTAAATTAAACAAATTTAGTTATAGCCTGCGAGTACATTACTTCTTTAGATACTTATGAACTTATGAGAAAATGTGAGCTAAACTAGAGTGATTCATAAATGATTTAACTAATTCCCCATCACTCAATGAGGCACAGTCTCAATTGCGAGCAGCACACACAACTAAGAGCGCTTAGCTTCGTACTTTAAAGTAAAGTGATCAGTGATCACTGCCGTGTGTAGCGTGAATGTCTACGATTGGCCGAGCTACACGTTAGTCATCCCAGCGTGTGCACTCACCCACTCGTCCGAACACGTTACAGTGGCGTAGAAACAGCAGAAAAATGCGCAGTTTTCTGAGTTTTATTGCACTCCAAATGTGAAGAGATATCCATAGCTTGCGTAGTGAGTCTTGCCGAGGAAATTGATTAGGCTGCTAAGACATAAAGTTGTGCTGACAACGACACAGTAAAACATTCGGACGAGCGAACGCGTTTAAAAGGCTAAGGTGTAGACAGGCTTTTATGACTTGGACAGATATTGTATAGTAATTTAGTGATGTGTTGGAAGGTACATGGTACGATTCACTATGAGAAATATTATAAGGAAGCAGTGCAAGCAACTGAGATTGCATCTTACCTCCACCAAGCAAGGCAATGTTAAAGAAAAATTCAAATTGGTCCGCAAACTGGGATTTCTTTTTTATTATCACAAATATTTCCTCATTTGTACCGTTTGACCTTGTAGCATTAGTTACAGTTCCCGTCATTTTCCTGAAAATTAGTCCGTAACGTTTTGAATTATTTTCTGGCAAACACCAAAACAAACATTTAGCCAAGCACAATATGAAGTAACCGATCATTACCAAAACTTGGTGATTTGGGCCTTTTAACTTTTCAAACAATTACAATTCATGCAAATTTCAAGAATGCCCGTTAATAACTTTTTCAGTAATGTTCAAACAAACATAGAAACAAACATGGAGACAAATGAATTGACAAACGGACTGTCAGATCACCTCAAGAATTTAGTCAGTTGTTTTTTCGTTACATCCCTACACGCAATTCTTGCGAATTCCATGAAGATCTATTCATAACTTTCTGAAGTAGGTTACAAAAAAATAGGTAGACAAACAAACAAACGGTTGAACGGATCTTCACCAAAAATTAATCATCTGTTTCTCCTATCGCACCTAACATTCCCTGTAAATTTTATAAAGATCTGTCCATAACTTCTTTTGAGCTATCTTGGCGACAAACAGACAGAATAACAAGCCGACGGACAGAGAAACTCGAACAAAACATAACCTCCTTGGCGGAGGTAAAAATCGTGAAACATAAGCTTTAGTAAAATTTTGCCCCATGTTATATAGTTCCCTGAGGACACCTACTCATTAGTGATGCAATATATATAAATTTACTCGTGTGTATATATATTTATGAAAGCAGGTATGATGTTCTTGAGTCACAAAATACTTTTTCTTATTCATTGGAGCCCCGTGTTTGGGTGCCAAGCACACCTACATGTACTTGTCGATCTATAAAAAATTAAACTGTTTCATAAATTTACAAACTCAGATGAATTCAGGGACAAAACTTAAAAAACCCATTAAAGCGCTCTTCATTGTCACTAATTTCATGTTTTGCAAGTGTTGTTTATAATTAGATTTATTAAAAATATTTGCCAGCCTGTTGCGAGCATCGCAACAATCGTAGCTTCTGACGACTTCAATCAGCACGCCGTCTTCCATATAAACTAATCTGTGTAGCCTCCCAATCGTAAATTTCTAGGCATTTATCCGATATTATCTGATATCCTTCACTATTTATTCATAGGCAGTCGATAAACGCCTACAAATTTCTGACCGGGCTTAAGCTCCTCTGAATGTGAGGCGGGAAACTCAATCGTACTCCACAAGTTTGGGTTTTCGGTCGTCTCAAGCGCAATCTATTTCGGATTCGCTTCTGGAATTCCATTCATACTAGCGGAAAGAACATTTAGTATGAAAGCTTTGTATCAGTGAATAAAAAGATTATATTACCGCAGTCAAAGCGTATAAATCGAATATGAACTCAAAGCAGAATTTGACGGTCTTTACCACCTGTCGATCATCAGATTTTTTTTATTATTTTTTAGCGGCTGAGAGAGGCGAACCTAATGAAGTCCTCAGCTAATGTGCATTTGGCTGACTATTAATGCACCATTGTATCTAATGCAGCAGTGTACGCAATACAGGGATACAGCGTCGAACGTAATGCAATACAGTGAGTTTTTTTCTACCTGTCTATATTACTTGCAATGTATGGTAGACACACACTATGACGCTGCTGGTGGTGATTTTGAATGGTTACCTTTTTGTTTTCTTCTCAAAACCTGTGACCACTTGCTCTTTCTGATACAATTGACAGTAATTCTCACAACAAGTCCAATTTTTTTAGATTATTCGAATATTTACAACTTGAAAAAACTAAACTGAGAGTGGGAAATTATGACCAATTGGGAGACGTAATTTGAAGTTTTGCATGAGTAGAGCTACGGCAGAGGAAGATAAGACACTGCCGCATTGCTACTGTTGAGAACAGACACGAAACAGGACAGATGAACATGGCTGTCAGAGCTGCACTTAGTGCACTCTGTGTTCTTCAGATTTCGGAAAGATGCTACGCAAGCAAGAACTGAGGTCTGGTCTGGAGAAAATAACTGCAACACACAGCACTAACTTAACAACTAATTGTAACACACAGCACTAAGTTAACAACTGCAACACACAGCACCACAATAATAAGTAACTCGACCACCAGGTGTCGCTGCCGAGGTGTGCCCCGCGCGCTTGCAATTAGACGCAACCCTATTGTGCGCTGCACCGTCGACCATGACTTGCACTTCTGCACAGGAAGTGTACAGCTCTACACACTCACACGCAGTACACAAACAACAAAGCGCTTCCTTGTTTGGCGCCACAATGAAATCATCATCATCCTGCTAAGCTGTGGTGACAGCCCGGCTTGATGGAGTCATCACACTTCAGGGTGTATTGTGTGCTGATCAGCGTCGCCGATACGCGCTCATTACTGCGCTCTTTCAGCGCTTCTAATTGATGCTCCCATGGAACGGGAATATGAAGCTGCAGCTCAGGGTGTTGCTCTGTACCTCTGAGCTTCACGTTGCACCAGCTGGGCGTGAAGCTGCAGCTCAGGGGTGTTGCTCTGTACCTCTGAGCTTCACGCTGCACCAGCTGGGCGTGAAGCTGCAGCTCAGGGTGTTGCTCTGTACCTCTGAGCTTCACGCTGCACCAGCTGGGCGTGAAGCTGCAGCTCAGGGGTGTTGCTCTGTACCTCTGAGCTTCACGTTGCACCAGCTAGGCGTGAAACTGCAGCTCAGGGGTGTTGCTCTGTACCTCTGAGCTTCACGCTGCGCCAGCTGGGTATGAAGCTGCAGCTCTGGGTGTTGCTCTGTACCTCTGAGCTTCACGTTGCACCAGCTGGGCGTGAAGCTGCAGCTCAGGGGTGTTGCTCTGTACCTCTGAGCTTCACGCTGCACCAGCTGGGTATGAAGCTGCAGCTCAGGGTGTTGCTCTGAAGCTCTGAGCTTCACGTTGCACCAGCTGGGTATGAAGCTGCAGCTCAGGCTGTTGCTCTGAAGCTCTGAGCTTCACGTTGCACCAGCTGGGTATGAAGCTGCAGCTCAGGGTGTTGCTCTGAACCTCTGAGCTTCACGCTGCACCAGCTGGGTATGAAGCTGCAGCTCAGGGTGTTGCTCTGAACCTCTGAGCTTCACGCTGCACCAGCTGGGTATGAAGCTGCAGCTCAGGGTGTTGCTCTGTACCTCTGAGCTTCACGCTGCACCAGCTGGGTATGAAGCTGCAGCTCAGGGTGTTGCTCTGTACCTCTGAGCTTCACGCTGCACCAGCTGGGTATGAAGCTGTAGCTCAGGGTGTTGCTCTGTACCTCTGAGCTTCACGCTGCACCAGCTGGATGACGATGGTATAACACAGCGGTATCGGAGAACACGCAGGATCTCCCTCCCTCTGCCCCAACGTATCCATGGCTTCCACACTCCACGGAGCCAGCACCAGCAGGAGGCTCTACAAGAAACAAAAGCCACAGGACCACAACACTGCAGCAACTATTCATAAGTAGCGATAAGTAGCTGCCCACGTCTCAAATTTAATCTATTCGTGATACCAAAGTGCCAAGTCATGCATAAATGTGATAACTCCCTATGTATTGCCGTACTAAATGGGCGCAAAATGTCAATAATATCTTCTACATTAATGTTTTTGGCCTCCTGTCAGTGATATTTTTACTCTTTCTTTGTTTTTAACACTGCTCTTCTGAAGTCCTTTGTAATAAACGGAGACACACATCAGCCAGAAAATAGTGTGACGCAACAGGCGTCAAGCAACAATTGTCACGTCGCCCTAACTAGCCTTGCTTGCGTTACCAGGGTATCTCCCGAGACGTTACCAGGGTATCTCCCGAGACGTTACCAGGGTATCTCCCGAGACGTTACCAGGGTATCTCCCGAGACGTTACCAGGGTATCTCCCGAGATGTTACCAGAGTACTGCCGGAAAGTACGTGTAACTCACCATATCTGATACCACCATTACCAGCGATAAGACAGTCCGAACAGGGCTGGGCAGAAGACCACGAGAAGGGTCGGCTAAATTGAGATGTATCCAAACCAGCTGACTCACGCTACCAAATTGACAGCTGCACAATGTGCTCCTCAGATATCGTGTACAGCGTCCTAATGTGATAATGGGTCCATTGGAGGTTGCGTGATCCCTGTGATCCCATATGGGATTGGGGATGGGCAGGTAATGGCTCCATATTGGAGGTAGCGTGATCCCCTTGATCCCTCATGTGACTGGGTATGGGCAGTAATGGGTCCATTGGGGGTAGTGTGATCCTTGGTATCCCACATGGGACTGGGAATCGGCAGTAATAGGTCAGTATTGGAGGTAGCGTGATCCCCTTGATCACACATGAAACTAGGGCAGGACAGCTAGGTAATAGGCCCAATGGAAGCAGCGTGATTTCAAACACAGGGCACTGGACATATGTATGTATCTCCACATAGGTGGCTATTCGCCTACATGGCCAGAAACGCACGGGAGCACTACATATGAATGGAAGCACCCACCGCTGCGGCTTATACTTTTAGGAACTAGATATAACTATTGTTATAACGTTCACACGTTGTTTTTTTAACTACTTTCATGCTACAAATTAGCAGAATGCGTTGTTGTGTCTGTTTAAGCTGCAGAAAATTTCATAGGTCTCTCAGTTCTAATTCACTCGAGATTATAATAGATGAGACATGCAAAATTCTACTAGTAACCCTGGCAAGCAAACTCACTTCACAGCTAGCATTTAGCAAATGATTTAGTGCACATATATACACCACTAGTGGCCCGTGCCGTCATTATGAATGAAGGCAAAAAATTAACACTTCACCAAAACCCACACCGTCTTTTGGGCTTCCTCATTTTCCCCTATCTAATACTGAAGAAAAAGATTCCAAGGTACTCAACTTTTCTTTTTGCCAGAAGGGCAAGCAGGCTGAGTTCTATTTCTCCCCTATCTAATACTGAAGAAAAAGATTGCAGGGTACCCAATTTTTTTTTTTCGCCTTTTGAAATCTGAATTTTCTCCTATCTTATTAGTTCTATTTTTCCCCTATCTAATACTGAAGAAAAAGATTCCAAGGTACCCAACTTTTTTTTCGCCTATTGAAATCTGAATTTTCTCTATCTTATTCCCATAGAGCGTGAGAGGAAAGATATAAATATAGTTATAAATAAATAAATAAATAAAAACACGACGTGAATTATTATATAGTACTGATTGTGTTGGAATCATAGGAATCATACTGATATTTTGCAGCATGGACGTCGAGCATAAGACTACCATGTGAACCGCTCATTAGGAATACCATTGGCTTACATGTCCTGTACGGATAATATTGAGGGTTTTAGGATCAAGTATAGTAGTGGGAAATTAAACTAATGAAAGTCGTCGTTTCATTGGACAAAATGCTATGGTAGGAATTCAACAAGGACTCCGACGCCTGAGATACGTGGAGGCGTGCTGGTGGTGTCGTGTAGACCGCTGATGCAGACCAGATAGGGCACGCTGCCCCCTCGGCCCCCACATGGAGCCCGCGTGTGTCGAGGTGTGAGGTGTAAAGTTCAATGGGCTTACTGACGTTTTAGAATTATTTTTGGAATATTACGAGTCTATTGCATTACAGAGCCCCAGCATTGTAGTGCCATCATTCTTGTGTGTACCATGGTGATGGGCCGCTGCCTAGGCTTCAGTTCCTCTTTGGGAATACGCCTATTCGCCAGCTCATCATCTAATATAATCTAATAAAGAAGTGAGAAGAAGGAAAGAGAGACAATACTCAATACTAAGACGTTTACTGCCTCTTATCACACGCTGGTCATGCCTTCAGTGCATCTCTCAGTATGTTCACTTTCCGATCCTTGCTTTTTATTAGCTTCTGCTGAAAGTGACCGTGTTGGTTGGCTCTCGTATTCAGGGGTCTAGGCGCGTTTCGTTCTCTGTTCTTTTTTTGTCTCTTCATTCCTCATGCTTCCTGTATGTCCTACTTTCCCTGTTGGCTAAGACAACTTGCTGTAGATATTTCCCCCGTTTCACACTCTCCGTACATCACGATAGTGGACTGCCCAATCGGCACAGCCTGCAGCAGGCCGTCCTCTCCCTCACCGCAGGCAGGCAGACTGCCAGTTTTTCATCTTAATATGCAAATGGCTGCGAGGGTCCAGGAGTCGAGAGCACAATTGCTTTGCTTGCTTCACTGCTACAAAATTCTGAGCTCTCGATATTGCGGCTCAAGTGCTGCGAGCATTTGCC
Organism: Parhyale hawaiensis; assembly: GCA_001587735.2. Classification (NCBI taxonomy): domain Eukaryota; kingdom Metazoa; phylum Arthropoda; class Malacostraca; order Amphipoda; family Hyalidae; genus Parhyale; species Parhyale hawaiensis. The sequence goes on along the minus strand of LQNS02278083.1, from coordinate 8,669,126 downwards.
GAATGGCGCGATATTGGGGGGGGGGGGACGCTGCGCTGGTGTGAGACCCTCGGTGGAGAAGGACGGAGGGGAGCACTGCAGCAGTGAGGGTGAGGAGGCAGTGAGGGTAGATTGCGGAGTGAAGCGTGTCGCTCATAATGGAAGCTTCAATAACAGTTACAGTTTAAGTATCCTAAATGCACGAAGAGCAGCTCGTGTCTATTAAACTGTCGGAGCAGCACAGTCCCACACCAGCATATGTCGAATTCTTCCATGAACTAGAAAATGTCTACCGACTTCACCACCCTGTGATATCAGAAGCTATTCTCCAGTTCAAAAAAAAATGTATTTATATATATATCCTGCGTACGTAGCTGTGCAGCCAAAAGCCGCAGTTGTCCAGACAGGGTCAGTATATGTATTAATTGGGAGTGTACCCACCAAGTGTGCTTCACCTGGCAGTGCAGTACAAAACCAATAATGATAATATAGCACACTGGCCACGGAACCACTATAAAGTTCTTTCGCCATTTCATCAGCATTGCACAGTGGTCATCACCAATTAATCAGTTTTCCTTCTGGCTGGATTTGAAACAATACTCCCGACGTAGTGTTCCTGTCCTATAACGTTGACGTATCTAAGTCCCTTTTGTTGCGAGCAACTCTCCACCACTGCAAAGAAGTTGTCCTAATACCAGCACACCTTCCCTGCTTCTAAGGAGAAAATCTACACTAGCCGTGCAGTGCTCTAGGAGAACGCTATGACTATTGTTTCCCATCAATGCGCAGGAAGACGTGCTGGTTGTGAGGCAACACTTTTCTCTATGAACTCATATCAGCTTCATGATGTCTGCAGTTATCAAGTAACATAGAAGCGATTACACTTTAGTCGTTCATGAATGTCATTTCAATAACAATAAATTAAACTTGATTATTGCATGTTCATCAGAACATTACACAGTACATCTGTGTACAGTACACCATTTTGCAGCAGTAAAGAGATGGCCGTCAGCACGGCAACAACCGGCTGTAACGCCCCGTGTGCAGCACGGCGGCAGAAAAGGATCATATCCCGTGAAATGCTGAGTGTTCTGAAGTGTTCCTCGCTGAACAGCAGCGGCGGCGGGGTGCAAGCGGCGGCTTTTGTGTCGATGTTCTCAAGTGGCGGAGATGGAAAAACTCACCGGAATTGGAGAGGAGGGGAACACATGCGAGAGAGAGAGAGAGGGAGGCAGTTCACGTCACCCAGTCTATCCCTTTCCAACCCACCGACCCCCGCCCCCTCGTGAGGGCTCCCATGATGATAGTGTGAGCAGAGGCGCTGGGGCAGAATCAACGTTACAAATATCTCCTGGCGAAGATGATACTTTTATGAAAATAAGCATGTGCGCATTTATCTATCGATCAATTATTATTAAAAAGACGTAATAAATGCATAAAATATTTAACCATCTGATGCATAGAACTTGTTGATTCATGTTCTACCTATGTAGAGTACCCGTTGATCTAGATATTTTGGACTGGAGAGACTGACATCTCCCTACGACAACTTTAGAGGTAAATAATCGGGTGGTATGGACGCTTATTATATATGAACGCGTCAGCAAAAGTCATGACGACCCTCTACAGCCATCATGTCTACGACAGACGCAACTGGTGCCTGCAGACAAGAGGCTGCTTCAGACCACTGACGCACAGTTACTATTGCTTCATATCATAGTGGCTAGTCTATAGGGAACTAGCGTCTTATTGGAGGCGGGGAACATTGGGTGCTGTAGTGCAGGTCTCCATATACACACAGACTTGTTCATGTTGCTGATCTGCATTGTAAACAAAGCAGGATCCAGAAATATGCCTGTACAGACACCAGCTGCGGGTTAGCTTATGCCGGGGCTACACTATGCAAACTGCACGTACAATTCATGACCGGACTTCCAGCGCACACGTCGTCCTCATTTCACAGTGGAAGTAGCTATTCTAAATTATCCAAGATACCCCTGGAAACTACTAAGTTGAATAGAACGTGAGCTTACGGCTGCGTAATGTGGTCCCGGCATTAGATGTAACCGAAAGTGTATCTTCGAGCAACAAAGTGGTAGGTACTGTTGCAACAAATGCAGTTCTGCCTGAACTTCTGCGTGTATCTTTTATACTCCAGCGTATGTAGAAAAAAACGCTGTGCAGACTCTATTCAGTGTTGACGGTAGAAAAGTTATAAGCAGAGTTAGGGCGGCTGCGGGAACGCCGCCCTTCATTATGCCGGACACACACTAGGCATTTTTACGACCTACTGGTTGCTAGGATGAGCAGCTCGAGGGCCGTTTCGGTATATATTTAAAATCGGTAGCATAGATACCGTGGCATAAATGGTGTCCGAGTCTCGCATCCTTGCATCAAGTTGTCAGTGTGAGTGCCTAGTGTGTCCCCGGCATTACACCGGCAGCGGTGCAGGTCTTCGCTGGGCCCACATTAGAAAGAATAATCTAATCCGATTTATTTCAGCTTTTCCGTAGCTACAAGTTTGAACGCAGACTTTACCACTGCGGAACGAGTGGGTAATGCCAAAGCTATTACCCTTGAACTTGAGGTCGTCACCAGCTCAATCGGTTTGGAGTTAAAGCCTGACATTCGGTGCAAGGGCGAGACGGACGAGCTTTGTAGTTACAGACATCTGTTGCCCTGAGAACAGAGCGGCCTCATCCCTGTTGCTGCTGCTGTTGCCAAGTAGTGAGTAACCTGCAGTGTGAGCAATGCAGCCACTAACCCAATTACGTTAATAGAAATGTATTGTATATCAAGAATGTGATGTTAACAGAGAAAAATCTACCGTTTTTTTAACTAAAGAGATGTGGCAGGCAGCACTGCGGCAGGAACAAACACAAGTATACCCCACCAGCCCTCACGAGCTCAGCAGACACATAATACACCACTGCCGAGTGTAGAGGGCGTTGAGATTCACTTCCTAATTAAATCACGCAAATTCATCTAACAATTTCATACTGCACAGTAGGATATGCAGTGACGGCACGTGCCCTGTGTTAGGTGGGGCCCGTTATATTTTTTTTAGTCATTAGGAGGACGAGTTATTTTCTATGCTGAATTCAAGTCTTGAATGTGAGAAGGCTTGAATTCAGCATAGAAAATTGCTTTTTCCACCTAATGTCTAAAAAAAATATACGGCGGGCCCCACCTAAAACAGGGCACGAGCCGCCACTGAGGATAAGTATTAGATATACGGTAGGCGTTGTGTTGTAGGCGATACGGCATTGGTAATGGCTGCCAGCAGCCAGCACAGTTTGCCTGCTCGGTAATCAAACTTACTCACTTTCTTACCCTACAAGCAGCGCACATAACGCATACATAAGCTAAATGAAGATCCATCGGGGGCGCTCGCCACAAGAAGACATGAATGCAAGTGTACTAGTGACGAAGAACACATGTTGTTAGTATGAGAATGGGCTGCTGACAGCAATTATGGTTTTTACTGTACTTCACATTCAACATTAGTCATTGCAAATGGACATAGAATTCATTCATTACGACCTTGAAGATACCGTGAGAATCTTTAAGTCCTGCCAGAAATAGAGTACGTTCGTGTCCTTAAGTCCTGGTAGATATCGTGTATGTTGTAACAAGTGTAACTATTGAAGAGACGATGAAAGAGACCAGGACGAGACGTCACACGCTTGACTACACACCGTTGCCCCAGCTGGCCCGCCGATGAGGTAATAGCTAGAGTAAGCGTCACTATATCACTGCTACAGCCGCTCCCCCTCGCTCTTAATCAACACTCTTGTTCCCTTTCTGGTGATCACAGCCCTCACCACACCACGGCTGTGGGGCACACCCTCCCTCCACCCCTCCCCCGCTGGCCGCCATTATGATCCACGGCTCCCCTCCGCCGTCGGGGAGCATTTGTTCAGCGAAGCGCCGGGCCCCTCGCCTCGTTGTATTCAAATTAGGCCCTGGAACAATAAGGGCGGGGAGGCAGGCAAGCCCTGCGGCGCCCTGCTGGGGGAGCTGCTGCTATGTACACTGCCTCCTTCAGGGGTTTCTGCACCGGGGACTACGGCAATATGTATAGCAGTGTTGTATTTAGCTTCGGCATGTTACGTTATGCTACCAACTCTTGAAATAGCATTCACTGTAATACTTTCGTAGCAATGACAGTAATACTTTCAAGATTTGGAGTATTATTTTCAGCTCTAATACACCAACATTAGTGAAGTTCTAAGTTCAGCACCTTTCCTGCGCACCGACAGAGAATACCTGCCTCGGCGTCTCCTACAGCACGAAACTTGAAACTTGTCGTTTTCGTGCAGCAGCGTAGCAAGGCCCGGCAGGTATTTCACGGCCGTGCACTGGCAAACTGCTGGTATTGGGGTATCGCTTTCCTTAGCATAGTTACCGGCCAGTTTCGTGCGAGCTTCGGCGCATATACATAAGCATAAAGCTAGCAAAAACCTACATTTTTGTTGTTTACAAGGAGTATGTGGAACAGTGACACACATCGCTACGTGCTGCTTGAGAACTATCGTGTATATTCACACGACTGACACAGTCACCACGAAAACGTTGGTATAGCTAGACACGAAAGCCACTGCCGTTGGATTCATTTTTTTTTTAATTTACTCGTACGAAAATTTTCTCCCCTACCAAGTGTTGCTTATCCCGACTGAGTTATCTTCAGTTTACTATACGCAGAGCAGCTGGAATTTTGTTTTCCTTAACACTTTACAAGAACATTTGGTTTGTCATACATTCTCTAACGCTGCTGCATTGTGATAAATATTGTGATCATTTGTTGCCGATAGTCAAAATTTGAAATTAGCTTTCCTAAATGATTAAAATCTTGCAACATGATCGAAGAGTAAGTGTGAAAATTTGAAATCAGTGAACGAGTTCGAAGAAATCAATAATTTTGTTGGGTTTGTCACCCGTTTCCTGAGAGGGTTGTAATCAGTTGCCCTCTACTATAATCAGCACAAATTTACGCGTGTAGCTAATGGAACTATAGCATGGATAAATAAAAGAGCTCCCTTTCTAAAATAGATGTGACTTAGCTGTGCAACATATGACTCTAGCACATATAGAGCTAGCTTGCACAACAATATGGCATCACTTTTGAGTCTATAGCAATCGAAGAGATAAATTACTGCGCTGAGAGTATAGTGTAGTATGGGAGGTCTATACTGAATCCCTGTATATTCAGCGCATTACCCAGTCGACCCAGACACATAAATTTACACAGCATTCACTGTGAGGCTAGCGCTGTATCTGAATGCGTTATTATTTTTAAATGCCCCATAGATATTGAAAACACGACACATGCTGCTACATTTTATACATGAAATAATCTTCTGTTACCTTCATCTTGGTAGAAGTAACAACAAGTGCGTATCATTCAAATATTAAAGCATGTTTGAATAATACGCACTTGTTACTTCTGCCAAGACGAAGGTAACAGAAGATTATTTCATGTATGAAATATAGCAGCATGTTTCGCCTTGAAGTCAGTTGGTTTACATATATAGTGACTTGTTAGGTTTATAAATTCAGAGTAATAACAACTCTGAAAACTGTACACTTTTCTGCAGTTTATACTTGCACAGCATCATCGCGTTTGGACGTGTAGCTGAAAGAATACCTTTGTTTGACTATTGTGTGAACTCTCCATATAGCAAGTGCTGGAGTTCATGCAAATACTTAACATATGATGTATAGTGAGTCAGCTCTACATGTTGCAGCACTCGATCGTCTACAGGATCGAAGAGCCTCAACCTACGTCCTCTACGCGGTCAAAGAGGGTTGAGCTGTGACAACAACGCTACGTTGCAGTTCATACAATAGCCATGAATAAATGGTTGCGTTGTTCTCTGATGAAACTGACGCGGAGGGCGAGTTTGCTTTTTTATTATGTCTGAATTACAGATTTTTCCAGATTAAGCAGAAAGACAAGATGTGAGGTTCTACAGAAGCTAGGGAAAGTGAAAAAGGAAATTCAAAGGCCAGTTCTAACAAAAACTCCTAAAAAATAGGGTCAAATAGGCTGAAGAGAACATGAAAACTGATTTCTTCAATGTCATATTTACTGACGAATGCAGAGCTACTCTTAATGGTCCAGATGGGTTGGCGTCTGGATGGGTCCTCCATGACAGACCTCAACAGACATGGCCATCTTGTTCTTATCATAATTAACATGCGTATTCAAGTAGATAGTAACTTCAATCTTCCTACAATAAGAACTATAGAGCGCTCTGAGAGCGCACTATCGCCAATGTAACAAAAACTTTAAAAGAGTCCTGAAATTAGGAATTCTTCTTTACCATGACCAAAATCTGGTCAGAATTGTGACTTCTGCATGTAATAACAGCTTCTGTAGATTTCTTTAAGATCCGTTTGCAACTTTTCGAATCATGTTCTGTCAATCATTTGTCAAATACATAAATGGACCAACCGATCATACAAAAACTGGTTATTGGTGTCTTGTAACATTTCCAACAGTTCTTTCATACAGCATGAAGATCCAACGATAGCTTTTTGAGTTTTACTTTTCACAAATATTAGTCAAGCACACAAGAGGACAAACCGATTATCACCAAAATTTGGTCATTTATGTTTTTTAGTTTAACGTGTTTAACAAATGCTGAGATTTTCCTCCCACCTCTTCATTCTTCTTCTCTTTTCCCAAGTCTTTTATATCCTACTAACATAATGGCAATAGCTCATAGAGGGCCGGGCAAGTTTCGGTGTCTCTTTGAGAATGGGCCTTTTGGTTCGTCTACTGCCGCCTATCTAATCTAAATCCTAGAACTTTCAATTAGAACTCTTCATAATTTTTCGAGGTATGTCACTGAAAAACATTTTGACAAACACAGGAAAACGGCCAGGCAAATCAACGCAGCATTTGATCATTTGCTCTAAGTAATAATGCCAACAATTCCTGCAAATTTCATAAAGAACGGTCCATAACTTTTTGAGAATATGCTGCAGAGAAAAAGAGAGGCAGACAAACAAACTAACGGTTGAGCGGATCTACCAAAAGTTAATCATACGTTCCTCCTAACATGCATAACTAACGATCCCTGTAATTTCGTGTGAAACAACAGGCAGACAGACAAACTCGACAAAAACATAACCTCCTATAGGCGCAGGCAATTGCATGCACACTCCTACGAGTACATTGCTTACGGAGAGAAGTTAATTATTTGAGCATCTCATTTGAAGTATAAAGAAAGTAAAGCTAACGTCGTAACAAAGAGAATATGCAAACGTTTTGGAAGGGATGGCATCCATCGTCAAATCACTAGCATAGATGAAAATAGACACATTCTTCATAATTGTAGATAGGGTATGCAATAAATATGAAACAATAATAAATTAAAGCAAATTCATGAACTAATATCTTGGTTTTCCACATGACTACAGATATTTGATTATTTAAGGGGTTTCAACAATTTACGTACATCTGAACGGTCGAATCTGCTTGGTGTTTCCTTCTTGATCGACGACGAAAAATCAGAATGTTTTAAAGAGTAATTTATGTTTTAACTATGATTCCTAATAGAACCATTGAACAGGCTTAAAAAGTATACTATAATTTGGTGCAACACGAGTTAAAAGTATTACCTGTAGTACGTGTACGTCTATAATAATCACTTTCCAATACTTTTCTTACAGCAAATTAATATATATCTTCCACAGTCCTACAACGATAGACATCCTACAAAATATTTTAATATATATTTGCCATGCTTCTAGAATAACAGCCTTCCATGCCTGCTCCTATGATAATCAGCTATCATAGTCCTATATTAATTATATTATATATTGCAGTAATAATCCCCTCCTCTTCCACCCTCCTAAGAGAATTAGCTACCCTATTATTAATTACCTTCCGTACTCCTATGATAGTTACTTTCCCTTTCATCTTCTTTTTATCTTCCTACCTACCCTACTTCTATATTAAATACCTTCCATGCTAAAAAAATTACCTCTGTGCCTATTCTACATAATTCAGAACTCAAGCTTATTTAATGAAAACATAGAAAGCAAGCGATCTCTAGTACGAATCTTCGATACGTGGGCACGGATGAAGCTGACAAATATGCAACTGAAACTTCCTCACCGTCCCGAAATAACCCCTTCTTAACATCTTAAATATCTGCCCCATCTTTTAGCAACACAGTAAGGACGTTGATAAGGCTCGTCGAGCCTCCATGTTGCAAGACTTTAAATCGTAGATCAATTAAGCAAGTGCAATATATTCTTCATGATAGAATCACGGCCAGCATGAAAAAAAACAGTGGTGTCCTTACACTAATAGTTATAAGTAGATTATTATTATTATTATTAGGGCTGTGACAATATGCTCTTATAGACAGAGAAGTCGGTGATACTACAAAACAACAAATAGCATTGAGTATAGGCTGCTACAGTGAACTGCTTCTGCAGATTGTGTTACCGTCATAGCTTTAAGTTTGAGCTTTTTGTCCTTGTTTTGGGGCTAGCACCGACTTCTGTGTCAATATAAATAAGAGCATATTGTCACGGTCTTAATTATCATAATAAGATAATGGACATTTCTCTGTCATTATTTTATATATTAATTAGGCTGTGATTGGACAAAATTCACTGCATAACGTAGGTACCCTACACCTGCCGTGGCGAGAGTTATAGCCATGACTCGGCAGCACACGAATTCATATCCTTAAAACTGTAGAAAATTGTCTCATTTTTTTTCTAGTTTACGCTTTTCCTGGAATAACTCAAATTTATTTTGATTGTTTTGACTAAAGTAAACTCTATCTAAGTCCGTAAACTGAAAATTAGAGCCAAACTGCCGTTATCATCAGCTGCTGTCTCCTATATATAGACACAGGATTTTTGCCTAAACTTTTCCGATGGGACCGATGTTTACCAAACACATCGACAGCAGCAAGTTTTTCCCCTCTTTGCTTTCAATAATATTTTCCTCTCACCTGCGCTCCAGCGCGCATGCATGAAATATGTGCTGTTGCTCCGACTCTCCCTGATGCCGAGGCCACACTTGCAATAGCACGCACAACTGGAGGCGGGGGCGGGCAGCCCACTCGTCGCTGGATGTCAGAGTCAGAGTCGGGCTCACACGATAGTCAAATGAACGCGTTTTCTCGGCTAATCGTCCGAATGTTCTGTGGTGTCCTTGTAAGCGAGTCTCCGTAGCCTCTAAACAGTTGCTATATATATAAGATGCTAGCATGCGACCCTAGAAAATTTTGAGGTATTCTCTCTATTTCTTTTTTTTAGCTAATTAAGAACTTTTCTGATGTTTACACTTACAGACGATTAGCTAAGAAAACGCGTTCATTTGACTCAGCTGTAACACACGGAAAATGCACGGAGTGGCAATTTCTTGCGCTAGATAATATCCAATTCTATTCATCAGTCGCTCCACTAACTTACTATATTTTCTTACCCTCTATGTACGCTTGAGGTTTCAATGCTCCTCAGTTATTAAGAGTAATATTACGTTAAGAACAGTAAAGCATTTTATTCATTGATGACTTGACAAGCCAACATAAAAAGAAACAAATATAAGAACATGCTCCTTATAAAGAAGAACAAACTATAGATGTACTGTATTTATTCATTCAATTGGCAGTCTCTCATAAAATAAGAAACAATATTTTGTCTATTAAACAGTTGCTAAACCTAGATTAACAATTACTATTTCTAGCTAAGCATTCATCAAGTACCACAAAACTATCACATCTGAACACATTCTAAATTTCTCAACAAAATGTGCACTTTCTTTCGACGGTTCCCATGTCATTGCTAAGTTGCAAGCAATTTCATTGAGCAGGGAAATACGTGAAATACGTTCGCGTTGGAACTTCACTGATGCCGGTCATTATTCCATGTGCAAAATTAGGAACAAGAAGAAAGGACTTACCCGAAATGGATGAGCACACAAGAACAGCTGCATCCAGATACCTCATATGACTCCTCATCTCATGGAGCATAATGGCCGCCTCACATGTGGGGTTGCAATAGAGCCTTTGTGTAGCCCAACATGACTCGCCATTGTCAATTCTTTTTCGGTCTCCCTTCGAAGAGGAGGAAAAAAATGCGCTTAGAAAATCTCGCAAATGGATTAGAGGGAACAAAGCAGCAGGCCTGGTTGTATAGCGCAAGCTACGCAGAGGACAAAGGGACTTGGAGAGCGAGGACACGCCCCCTCTCGAGGGCCCCTCACGTCCCATTGGCTGTCCCAGGGCCTACAGTGAATAGCAAGCAGGGGACGCAGGCGAGCAGCAGCAGTTAAGGTTCTTATTATGCTTATTAAACTCGAGTAAATTGCGCTCGTGTGAATAGGGCGAGAGTCCTTCAGTTAGCTAACAGCCACTGTATTCTGGCGTCATTACTGTGACTGTATAACTGCTGTAATTCCAGTATGTTTGGTGACAGTTGCTGCTTACTGTACAGTCCTGCTACTTTGCCACTGTGTGGTGACAGTTGCTGCTTACTGTACAGTCCTACTGCTGTCCCACTGTGTGGTGACAATCGCTGCTCGCTGTACTGTCCTTCTACTGTCCCACTGTGTGGTGACAGTTACTGCTCATTGCTCAGTGACGCCGCATATAGTCCCAATATTCATCATAACTGTTGGTGTTTTTTGCATTTTGCTTTGGTACTGTCACTCACAAACAATTTTGTACACAGTTACTACCTAGTATACAGTTGCAGTGAGTTACAACCTAGTATACAGTGGCAGTGAGTTGCAACCAGACAGGAAGGCTAAGTAAAGAATTTCAGCAAACGCTAGAGGTACTCTTCTCAGTTATTTATGAACGGCCTCTCTGTCGTCACGGGCTCATTTGCCAGGGTATCAATCATGCACGGCATCAACATATCGCTCTGCTTTTTATCACATGAGGAACTAATTCTCTGACACTGACGTACTATCCATATAGACCTATGAATTATTTTTACTTCTCCAATTAATACTAATACAGTGTTCATAGACCTACGAATGACTTCACTTTCTGCACCACTCTTTTGCTTCTGATTAGTGCAGCGGCAATACTAAATTTAATATAAGGGGTGCTGTAATCGTAATATTTGGGGTACCGGTGCTATACCCGAGACCCAACCCCCCCCCCCCCCCCCCCCCCCCCCCNCCCCCCCCCCCCCCGCAAATGGTACTGCCATCATAACCTGAAAAGCTGCAAAGACGAATACGACGCGGGTTCTGGTGTCGAGGGGCACCGCCCAGAATCACGAATTTTAAGTAAAACAAGAGAGCACTCTAAGAGTGCATACCTCCGCCAAGCAAGGCAAAGGAAACAGAAAATTCAAATTGGTTATGAAACCATGGTTTTCTTTGTATCAACACCAAAATAAAATCATTTATGCCTTTCGATAGTATTAACAATTTCTGTAATTTTCTTGAGGATCCGTTCATAATTTGTTGAGTTACGCTGCTAACAATTTAAACATTATGACAAACAAGAGTCAAGTACACAAACATACCAACCGATCATCACCAAAATATGATCCTTTATGCCTTTCAACAATGGATCTTGAAGATCCATCCGTAACTGTTTGAGTTATTGTGCTAACAAGCATAAAATCAATCACAGCGACAAACAAACGAACGAATGAACAAAGCATCACAAAAATTTTATCATTTGCTCTTAATAATTAACCAACAGCTCTTATAGATTTTCCATTTAAGGTGCAGATAAAAAATAGGCAAACAAATAAACACATGAACGGATTTCCACCAAAAGTTAATCGTCTGTTACTGTTAACATGCCTTGCAATCCCTGTAAATTTCGTGAAGATCTGTTCATAACTTTTTCAGTTATATTGGTGACAGACAAAGAGACAGACAGACAGAAAGACAGGCAAACACGACAAAAATCACTTCCTTGCCGGAAGAAATCAACTCAAAAATTACACAGATCAGCAGCAAGTAAACTCTTCATCCCGGAGTAAGTAAATTAGTGTACTTACTTCAAGCTCGAGCCCACAAATTCGCTATAAACACTGATATTTATATATGTCCGCCGAAGAGGTAATTAATGTTTTTGTCGTGTGTGTCTCTTTGTCACCAAGATTAGTCAAGAAGTTATCAACGGATTTTTACGAAATTTACAGGCATTGTTAGGCTTGTTAGCGGTAAGAGATTATTAACGTTTGGTGAAAATCTGTTTATCAGTTTGTTTTTTGCCAGCCTATCTTTTTAGTACCATATAACTGAAAAATTTATGGATGGATCTATATGAAATTTACAGGAATTCTTAGTAATGTTAGAAGACATAAATGATTAAATTTTGGTGATGATCAGTTGGTCCGTTTGTGCGTTTTACTTATGTTTGTCATAATGGTTGTTTGCAGTGTAACTCAAAAAGTTTTGAACGGATCATCAAGAAAATTCCAGACACTATTATTACTATCAAAAGGCACAAATGATTAGATTTTAGTGTTGATACACAGAAAATTATGGTTTCAGAACCAATGCAAATTTTTCGTTTCCATTTCCTTGCTTGGCGGAGGTATGCACTATACAGAGTGCTCTCTAGTTATCGTTAACCTTACACCGCTCATATCAATAGATGGGGCTCTCGTAACCTCAATCCAGGTTGTGGTTATCATTTTGCAGGTTCTGGTAACCCAATTGGGCCGTGATTAGAAAAAGTCACTGCTGTGGACATGAGTGTGTGACACACAAGTAGATGATATATTATGGTACCTAAGAATGATTCGCTCACCTAGCTAGAGCTCCACGCCTGAAGGTAACTCTCTCTCTCTCTAAATGCATATCATATGTGCAATTCTCCAAATTTTGTTATTCCTATAAAATATACAATTGAGTTTGACATCATACCAGCATGTAACTAAAAGAGTGTGACTTCAATATGAAGTATAAGCTCCACGGCTGTCGAATCAATCCCTAACTAGAGCACTCTGAGATCGCATACCTCCGCCAAGAGAGGCAACGGTAGCAAAAAATTCAAATTGGCTCTGAAGCCATGAATTTCTTTGTATCAACTCTAAAATTTAATTCTTTGAGCCTTTTGATAGCAATAACAGCTTGTGCAATTTCCTTGATCCGTTCACAGCTTTTTGAGTTCTGCTGCCAACAAACATTATGACAAACATGAGTCAAACATACAAACGAACGAACGAACCAATCTGTATAAAACTTATCATTTATGTCTTTTACCATTACTAACAACTCCTATAAATTTCAAAAAGATCCGATCATTATTTTTTGAGTTATTGTGCTAACAAGCATACACTTAAAAACTGTTATAAACGAATGAACGAACGGATCATTACAAAAAATTGGTCTTTTATTCTTCGTTATATACCTAACAATTGCTGTAAGTTTCATAAAAATTCATCCATAACTTTTTGAGTTATGGCATTGAGAAAAATGAGGCAAACAAACAAACAAACAAACAAACGGATGGACGGATCTTCACCAAAAGTTAATTATCTGTTTCTTCTAACATACCTAATAATCCCTGTAAATTTCGTCCAAATCAGTTCATAACTTTTTGAGTTATCTTGATGACAGAGAGACAGAATAACAGAGAAATAGATAGACAGAAAGACGGACTGACAGACAAACCCGACAAAAACATAACCTCCTTGTCAGTGGTAATAATAGGCGATGGTACGCTTTGTATAACAGCTACAATTGTGTTTTGCTTCCTATTAAAATACAAGATAACTTAAATCATGAATTGAAAAGTTAACTCATCTCTGCGCCTTACCACTCACCTGCTTTCTGTCTTATCTACTTACTTATTTACCTGTAACATATCCCAAAGTTATTTATCTGATTGATTTACAATATACTGTGGAACTCTTAAACTTAGACAGGCGTATTATTTCCTTTTGAAAATTAATATCTCATTACTATGCTTGTTTTCCTACATTCTTAAAACATTACCTTAGGCTAGCACCAAATAAGGCCGTGAAGTTTTCCAGTTACAAATAGTATGTAGAACCTATAGAAAAGCACTCGGAGGACACACACCTCAGCCACGCTAGGCAATGTCAACGAATAATTCAGATTGGTCCTGAAACAAGGATTTAATTTTTATCATTGCCAAAATTTAGTCATTTTGTGCCTCTTGACATCAATAACAGTTCCTGTAAGTTTCTTGCAGATCCGTCTGTAATTTCTGCAGTTATGTTCTGACAAACACTAAGCAAAACATATAGTCAAACACACAAACGGACGAACCGATCACCACCAAAATGTGGTCATTTGTGGCTGTTAATATTTTCAGCAGTTCTTCAACATTTCATGAATATCCGTCCATAGCTTTTTGAGTCATGTTCTGACTGACATTAAAACAAACATAGAGACAAACAGCAGATAGATCAAAACAGAAAATTGATCAGCTGCTCTTCGATCGTAACAATTCCAATAACCCCTCAAATTTTATGAAAATCCGTTCCTATCTGTTTGGAGTTATGTACGTTACCCCCCAAAAAAACGAATAAAGTGTTGGACGGATCATCACCGAAATAAATCATCTGTCTTCCGAACATTCCCTGTAAATTTCGTAGAGATCCGTCTATACAATTTTTGAATTAGTTTAGCTAACATTATTACACGTGCTGCGAGAGTAACGTGCGGTTCCAGCACACACTTACCGCACGTGTAACAGCACCCACGGGTCACCTGTGCTCTCGCCGACACCTGCGTGTCCAGGAGCAATTAGCGACCTCGTTAAGAAGGCAACAAGAAGACAAAAATAAGCGCGTGCTCTCAACAAAAATACTTAACTGCCCCAAAGTGGCGGGCTTGCGTTGTCCTAACTTCTCCAACGCCGCCCCCTCTTTTTTGGAGCGTAGCAAAGAAAGCAGCAAGCGCCCCCGGAGAAATTTTCTAATTACTCTTAAGTTTTCTTTAGTGCAGCACTGCAGCTTCTTGGCAGGGAGGGGCGGTAAATAACCGGCCTAACGACAAGCTGCACAAAGGAGAGTTAATCACGCAAAGAGAAGCTCCAGTTTTGTTCTTCCTTACGTGAGCGCTTCAATGAGGACAAACAAACCTAACGGGCTCGAAATATTTCCTCTTAGTTAATTGCTGACTTGACTGGGTAAAAGAGGGCAAGATGGGGGTGAAGTGTTGCTGCTGTGGGCCTGGGGGGGCAGGTTTTACTGCATGTCAGTCATGTTAGTATGCACGACGACTACCTACATGTTGTGCATAACTTGTAATTTGCGTGTCTAGTTGTATCTTCGAAGCGCACACTTGCCGCTATGCACAGTTAAATGACTAAGGAAACTTGCTTCACATGACAAATCTATAATTATGCCAGAATTTGTTTTTGTACTGGGAATATCCAAAATATGCCTGGAATCTATATTGAGATATCCGCCCTATTACAGGAATGTATGCTGGCACGTTTAACATTTACCTGGAATGCACATTGAAGCACCTAAAATTTCCCAGGAAATTAATTGGAATGTCGAAAATACGGTAAGTACGTCTAGATTCTACCCTGAGATCTGTAAAATAGGCCAAGAATATGTATTAGAACGTTTACACAGTAACCCCAAAATATGCATTAAGATATTTAACATTTACCTGCGATCTTTATATGGGAAAATTTGAAATTATGACAGGAATACCTATGTGCTAGAAATTTCAAACAGCTGATATTTGCAGAGAATAGCCGGCCTCAGGTGACCAAATATTAGACAAAACAAGAACAACTGTTCCATGAATATACCAAGGGTAAATTTATCCATCCATAAAACATCTAAGGCCACTCCGCAAAATGGTAAAGATAAACGTACTCAACAATGGCGCTGGTATTTGAACAAACCTTGGTGAGTTTTTTAGTTTTATGCTGTCAGCCCCTGCATGAGCGTAATATGTGCAGTCATGGTACTCTGATAGAAACCAATTATTACTTGCCCATACATATGCATGGCGCACCTTACTTACATACTGATAGTAAGAAAAAATCTATAATCTTTTGATTGGTTACTAGAAGGACCCCTGGGTTTAAACAATAAAACTTTATCGATAATTACAACTAAACGAGTGTACCCTACCTTAGGAATGGCGGCGGAGACCTAGCACTGACACCTCTTTTTTTTGTAGTTCACACTTTTGATCATAATTTTTCTACAGAGAAAGTATATATTACCTACTTAAAATATGAAAATAGCTGAGTGATGCCATTTCCCTAACGCAAAAATTTACAATCTTCCTTCCCGCCCTGACGAAAATTAAGGCAGACTGTGAAGATCAATTCTCAAGCTGGTAACAACTTTCTCCTGGCTCCTTCTCAAATGCAATGCCAAATTCTACCAGTTCGCCTACAAATACTTAATTAAACAGGTTAGAATCTCTATGTACTATATACACATATATGATATGCAGCAAATATGATATTTATTTATGGTTATTCTATGTATTTATTCTTTATTGATTCTATCCTACGAATGTTAGTTCGAGGTGGCAATGCCAGTCTATATCGGTTTTCATGCTGCCATTGGCTACTACATTAATCATAGTACAGGTGTATGGTAATGGTGCCTGTATGCAAGGTGTTGGGCGAAAAGGTCAACATGTGTTCGACTGACTACATACGTGGACATGAGTATCATGCACGAGCACGATACGTGTCACATTCACATCATCATATTATGATTAATAATTGTGAAAGAAATCTGGCAAATGTAGAATGCAATTTGATAAAAAAATGAACTCAACTGTTCATTACATGATGAAGATATACTCACGAAGTGTCACACGTGCGATTCAGTAGCTATACCTTAGTTGTCTTGCAACGTCAACTTTTCGTTTAATATTATTCTGCTGATAGCTTTACGTGGATGAAGAAACGGTACCGGTGGTATAGCATGCGGTCAGTATCTCATATACATGTGTTGGGTGAGGTTAGGTTGAGTTAAAGTATTAGAGGTCATAGTTAAGGATATGTTCGGCTACGTTCAGTTCATATAGAATAGGTACCTAACATAGCTTATAGGCACATAATATATTATGCTCGCATCTCAAGTAGGTAACAATATAGGCACCGAAGAGTCTTTCATCATAACAGGAATCAAAATAATTAGTATTATGAATAACTAAGTCCACCAACTCTTTGGTGCACTGAACACAACTATATTATGATCCTACATTGCATCAGCTCTAAACTATGACTACCTCAGCATCAAATGAGAAATAAACGTAGTTTATAATTTTAATTCTCAGTATTCACCGCTGAACAAGTCTACGGACAATGAAACATATATTTCAGTTACTCCTATTCCTTATTGTTATACTAGTGGACCCGCGCGTGAAAAAATTCACTCAATAATCAATGAATTTGCTTAATATAGGCCAGTGCGGAATCTTATCTACCTTCACTTGCTTCTTATTAATCACAAGAAATTTGTGAGGACAATTCTGCATTGATTGTACTTTCCTTACTAAAATATAGAGGAAAACGCTACGACGGCCAACTCAAATTATCGTCAGCGATGCGTGCTTTCTTCTGAGCAGTACACTTCAACTCATCTGCAGCACACTCCTTTCTTCCCTTATATGACGTGCAAGGAATTAAGTGAATTAGTAAGCGCTGAAACATCACTGAATTTCATTGCCGCTGCGTATCCAGAATACACAGTGAGATAGCTTCAGCAGCACTAAATTTTCGCATGCAAGAAGTTGGAATAAAGAATTAATACGTCTATTACACTGGAAAAAAATCGGTTCCTCTACTCTTCGCTGGTTTTCTACAAAATGTGTACATCGTAAACCAAAAGAAAATATTATTTCGATGGAGAGAAGAAGTTATGAATATTAGACTTCACGGGAACACAATGAGATTCTAATAGAGCTCCTTGCGGGAACAGCAAAAGAAGCTGGAAGAGCAAAAACTGCATTCAATGGACCCGTGCGTGAATAAATTCCGCAACAATCGATACTAGTGGGGCCCGTGGAAATTCCACTTTCGGTTAGGTAATGTCCTCACTTTTTGTAATGAACCAATCCTAACCTAAGGTATTATACTGTAACTCGCTTTAGTTCGATCCAATGCAGCTCCTCAACCTAACCTACCGATAAATAGCGCCGTTTCTTAATACTAACGAGCTAGGTCAAACCTCAAGTGCGCTGCACACGAGAGTCAAAACATAGCAACGTTGCTCCCTATCCTTCCTCTTTGCGCTGCGGTGTATGCAGCTTCGACTCATCTAATATTATTGTCTTCAAAAATCTGTTTAAACTCCGAGCCGTGGCAGCTATTCCACTACAGCGAGGGCCACGTGCTCACTTTAGACTCTGTCTTTGAATTACTATTGAGTTTCAATTCAAAACTGTACATACATTTTGCCATCGATGTATCTTAATTGATTCAACCGTTATCATGCGCTTCGGTGTTCCAACTCGCAGCAAGTCCATCTCATAATAGTGTGGGCACACTATCATAATAATTGCTAAGCCACTTAACTTTTCGCTTTGGCCGTCGCACTGCCTTGACTACAACTAATAGCGCTTACAAGTCACACTAAAACTATGCGTCCTTGCAACTTTAAACGAACTCAAAAGTAGGACATATTCCCAAAGCTTGGCCATTGCTGCTTGTTATAACGTACAAACTGCCAGAAACGACTCATACCTTAGATAGTCTTTTTAGTGGCATAGCAATATCCAATCAGATACAGATTTGCGTGGCAATGCAACTTTTACGTAGGCGTGCCCGCGCCCTAAGTCACCCTGTACATGCACAACACATTATCTAGACACGCACTGTATCACTGGTGGATTTCGCAGATATTTTATTAGCAACATCTTTGCCCCTGTATATCATGATCGATATATAAAGACAGCATAGGCTAAGCAACTATAGCAATCTCGCTTTTAGGAGGTACTTTTCTCATTGCTTTTCTTTTATATTTACACGCCTTTGCTATCCTTTGATTCTCATCGTCTGAAGATAACATTATTTAGACTTTCATATGCAAATTTAACGTTTCCATTTTTCATCGGTGTATTTGATGATTTCAATTCTACTGCGGGACCCGTGGCTGCTTTACAGTTGAAGTGCGATAGCCTGCCAACATAGTACAACACTCAGCCCATTAAGGAAAAAATTGCTTGGTGTCGCTGAAAGTACCTTTTCTGTTAGTTTACGTCATTTCTCTAAACATCGCACTTGAAAAATGCAGTTTAGAAAGATGCAGTTGAGGACAGCTTCGTTTGAACCGTATTATGGCTACGATCGGATTTTCCCATATTTGGATCGTTATGCAAAACCAGCAACGAGAATATTACAAGAAAAGAAATTTGTAATCAAGGTAGGTATAATACGTGCAAAATGAACTTCATGTCTTTGCTTCGAAAATGACTGAAATTTTTTCAAGTACGGGTTGAAAGAAAACGCTGTGGTTGAACTTCTTCCAGCGAAAATAAAATAGTTTTATAAGTTGAAATTTTCCCTCTCTATAATTGAAGGAACAAACAAAGTAACAACGCTATTAATATTATAGATTGATAGATTTTAATTTGCCTACTACCTATAGGCGGAATCTTCGGAATCTTCTTTGACTTAATTTTTCAGTTTTTCATTGATTTTCTGTCGTGCCTTCATCCTTAGGTCTTCTATATCGCAAGGCAGAAGTAAATTCTTGAGTAAAACACGCCAATAATCTTGAATGCAACGCAAGTCCGGTTAGCTTATATACAATGCTGGCGCTCCGTAGCAATGATACCGTTGATACCGTCTTTCCAACTCAAATATTTGCTTCATTTGAAATTCCCAAAATTTTGGCCCTTGAAGAGAAAACTGCTTCATCAAATAAGAAAAACAGTAAGCTAGAAGAAATGATTGTCTACAGCCCGTGAAAAATCACCCCCTCCAGAGCGCTTCGTCGGCCATCTACCGAATTTATACGTCGTGATTTGGCCCCCTTAGAGAAAAAAGTTATAAAATCGGACTCCAGAAGCTGTATTTATAGTGTTTCGATTACAAGAAGTGTTATTTTCTTCAGGCAAGAAGTGTCTTCGGATAAAGGGATAAGGACAAACTTCGCCATCTTTTGCAACCTGGTCATCGATTTACAAAATCTGCAACCTGGCTTATTCTTCGCCTATCTATTTCCTTCAGAGCAGACACGAAATAAATAAATAAATAAATACAAGATGTGTTTTATTACATAAGGATTACAACCCAACGTCTCTGGATAAAAAAAGTAAATATCAACTGTGAAATGTGCTCAATGCGCTAACTTGATCACGTTGTATTAAACATCATATAAAATTTCATTTCATTGTACTAAATGTCCATAATTTGATCACCTTGTACTATAGCCATATCCCGTGTTTAGATGATTATCTAAGTATGGGATAATGAGTACCAGCTATAATTAATATAATTGGTGGGCTAAGTATCTTCACTCTGAAAATGTGTCTGCATGAATATGAACACACACAAGTGCAGACCGTTGTACACGGATTGCTTGTATATTTTGTGACCTCACTATAAACTAAGAAACATAGAGTTTCCTGAACTCCTGATAGGTATGTCTCTTTCTCGCTACCTATCAGTTTTACTGTTATTTTGCCGAGGCCACATACGCATTTCTACGCCCATCTGGTTGCTCGGATGAGCAGCTCGCCTGCCGCTTCGATACGTACTTAAAATCGGTAGCATAGATACGGTGGCATAAATGACGTCCGAGTCCCGCATCCTTGCATCAAGTTGTCGGTATAAAAGCCAAGTATGTCTTCAAATTAGGAGCGTTTTATTCGCACGGCGACGAAGGAGCTCTTGTTTTACCAAAAAGAATCTAAGTCATGATTACTCGTGCCTCAGAAGTGCCTCTCAGCAGCAGTAAATTACAAGCCTGCTCTATCAAAATGTTACTATGAATAAAACTAGACTGCTCTTAGAGCGGATACCTCCGCCAAGCAAGGCAACAGTATCAAAAAATTCAAATTGGCTCTGAAACCATTATTTTCTTTGTATCAACTCCAGAATCTAATCATTTGTGCCTTTTGATAGTAATAACAGGTTGTGCAATTTTCTTGAAGATCTGTTCATAACTTTTTGAGTTATACTGCTAACAAACATTATGACAAACCCGGGTCAAACACAAACGAACAAACCGATCTCCACCAAAATTGAATCATTTATGCATTCTAACATCACTAACAACTCCTATAAATTTCATAAAGATCCATTGATTATTTTTTGAGTTATTGTGCTAACAAGCATAGAATCAAAAACAGCGGGAATTGTTAGGACAGTAATTGTAAAATCAAGTTGACCCTACATCTCAAAATGGGAACCCAGAAGTATAGGTTTGGACTGCAGGTATAAGCCAATTAGCTCCAGAGAAGTGCACGACTGCAGAAGACCACAAATCGTTCATAGCTCTGGCACCAGGGGGCCGAAAGCTCTTATTTCGATGATCTGTAAACCTTTGACATTCCTCATTTATCGTTATGGTCAGTATTCCCGTAGTAGCATCTGGGCACCAAGCTGACTTCGCGCTTCAAGTATGTATAACAATTTGCTTGCTGCCAACCGTCCCAACCTTGTGTATTTTGCGCGTAAAAGCGGACACCCAAACGTCCTGCTAATTAGGGCGTAGAAGTCGAAGGTTTTCACCCAACGAAAAGCTATTACGTTAGAGAAGAACGTAAAATTCGAGAAAATGTTTGTTTCAACGCAATTCTCGCGGTCTTCACCTGTCTGCTGTAGTCTGAAAAAAATCTTAGCCTTCGCTTCGTTGATCTTGTACTCAGTATGATGGTGAACTCAAGGCAGTTGAAGTTTGGATGCGAGAAGAAAGTGCAAGTATAGCTCAGGGTCTGGGAGTGCTGACAGAATTTGAATCATTATTTTTTTAATGCCAATATAACTATACATGCTGCATGACTGCAGTCCGTAGCACAGCTGATGGTCTGCTGGGACAGTAACGCTGTACTGCAGTACAGCTGATGGTCTGCAGGGAAAAACGGTGTACTGCAGCACAGCTGACGGTCTGCAGAGACAGTAACGCTGTAGTGCAGTACAGGCTGATGGTCTGTGGGGATGTTATCTCTCATCATTCCGTCTACTATGCAGCACAGGCAACTATGACACCCATACATCAGCTGATATGCTTCCTCAATCTCTGCATTAACTGCATCACTTGACGCGGCAACACAATCACCTAGGCGTCTTCTATAACACTTGCACAGACACACCCGCAGTACTGTCTGGACTTATCATGAATACACATTGCCACGTGTCTCGTGTATCCTTATCACTGCTCAGTGTATCTCTTTGGCACTTCTTTAGAGATAAGCGGCTAAATTGTTTATCGAAGCTACGTGCTGTACCTCTTATTATATTCTTGAACACTTTTTCAAATAATGCGCGTATACAAGCGTATACACTGCCTGGAGTCGAAGAGCCAACATACAATTTCAGAAAAGTGTCTGCCTACCAAAGCACAGCCTATCCGAAGCTACTGCACCACACTACCTCTGATAAGAAACTGGTGGCTAGTAAATTTGTGGCCGGATAGCCTAGATTTTTTGGTAATTTCGCAAAAGGCAGCCGCTTCTTGGAATCATGAGATAAGATCAAGGACCCAGCTCTGTCTTTCGGGTATCATGTGACGTGCTGAGGCTCTGCTCGACCGTCCCAATGCTATTCCTACGGAGGGGTGGCGAACCCATCGCCCTCGGCAGCATAAAGAAAGTCTAAGCGGTACTTTGCGTCGTTCGAATTTATAAGCGCATTGACTCGCTACAAAGAGGGTTGTGTTACAGGCGTGAGAGGGAGAGGGAGGGATGTGCGGAGATAGGGGCCCCTGCGGTTGAGTGCTGTCAATAACATGACACCTCGCCTTTGAAATCCAATCATTGCTGTAAAGGAACGTGTGAAAACCGACCGCTGGGCGCTGTGTGGAGATCAGAGCAGCGTATGAGACAGGGTCGTCTTGTAGAGCTTTGTGTCACGCATGTAACACTGCAGCTGATATCGCACCTATACGTCTGCATAGCTGTTGCTTCGTATTTCTGGCTATTACTAATTTTGAGGTGTCGCCAGCTTTCTGACGCTTGCTAAAATTTATACAGAAAATTATTAGTCCTTCGGTAGTGACGTCACCGCTTCTCGCGTTTGTGAACTGCGCCATGATGTTCTCTACAGTAGCTGTATCTTTATATGCGAGTAAGCGCAGCTTTCGGCATTCCCCGCCGTAAATAATAACTTTGTCATCTATATTTCCTGGTTAATTGACTCCCGACACCCTAAATTATCTATGAAATTTTCATTATCATCATCTAGTTAGCTTTTATAGGCCTAGATACGTCAGGTATTCAAAGTCTACGATACTGTCTAGCGTTCTCAAATTTCTGAAGTACGTCCCAAAATGAACGTAATGCTAGAATGTTAGTTGCATATACCAACTCAGCAGCGGCGCTATGACACGTTACAAAGCCTCAAACTAACAAACATGTTGCCCCAAAACCAGAACCTGCTCTCGTGCACCGACTGGAAACCTTGCAGAATAGCCGAGCTATACGAGTATAAAAAGAAAGCTATTTCTCGATGGAACGAGGGTAAGTGTATTTCCTTTGGTGCATTTCTCACTGCAACTCTCAAAATGGCTTATGACTTCTCGGTCGACCTGTATGCTGCCAAAATATTGAATTAACTTCTGTCCTTGTCTTGTATTGGTGAGCTATACATGATTTAAGTATCACTGATGAGACGTCAGTTAACACCGTTAGTGCGTACAAGACTGCGCTCCTCACTTCGTATGCTTTCTTCCGCCGTACCAATGGATCAGGACAAAGAAGCCTTGCAGTAAAATATCACAGTCGAGTGCGGACAAAGATTGTACTCCACATACATTACCGTCCCACAGATACTGATCGCATTACATACACGTGTCGTTCATCACCACTTCGCTGTATTTTACCGCCAATCATTCCACATTCTCGCTTCTCCACGGTAGTGGTACTATCACTCTCCACTGCAGACACTGCTTCTGCTCCACCGTTATAAACGGAAAATAGTGCACACGTTGCATGAGCTTCCAGGAAATAAAAATTGCTATTCCGATATCTTGTGACTTTATCTCCTGCTCAGTATACAAGAGATCCCCAGCGCTGCTGCTCTCGCAATCTCAGGAGATGGTGAGCTCCGGAGAAAATACCGCGCCTCATTTCTCAACTCCATCATTATTAACAAAAGTGCAGAGAGAAAAGAAAGAGTCTTGACAGTTAGGTGATCTCTCCCTGGCTCCCGAACCCCCGCCAAAATCAATATGAGCTTCCTGATACCCGGCTCAAAGAACTCGACATCGCCGAGTAGATTACAAATCATTCCGTCTCCTCCAATGTTCTGCGTCAAAATAAGTCGGAAAGTTGAGATAAGTCGGACAGATTCAAGTCGCGCGAAATATCCAATCTGAGATTTAAAGGAGTCAGTCGGATAGGCCTATAACCCTCATGGAATAAGGATAAAAAAACACACCACTCGCAGTCGCCGAAGCGAGCCAAAAACAAGCGAGCCAATGAGAGGAGGAGCTCGGACGACTTGGCGCTCATTGGTTGGTGCGGCAGCTATTTCCACCAACGGCTTCATCGAGCGTAAAGGCAAGCCTAAGGTATTTCCAGAGCTAAATCTGAGGAGGATGACACTGAGAACTGCCAGCGAAAGTTTAGAGTCAGATTTGAGGAGTGTTATGGGAGGCGTACAAGGCAGTCTCCTCACAAAGCCATCTACGACACCCAGGAATTTCTTTTTTTTTTCTAACTTTTGTAATTTAGAATAAAGTTTGGGCGGCGTATCGTTGTATTTACGACAGACATGTACGAGAAGAATGTGTTGGTCAGCCGTGTGGTGCATGGAGAAAGCACGGAAGCGCTGCAAGGTATTGATCGGCACAGTCGTGCAGGGTATCGCCTCCTTAGGGATATGAAGGGACCTCGGCCTGGAGCTCAGACCAGATGCTCAAGTCTCCCCGTAGACGAGGGATAGCGGCTTATACCTGTCAGCTTTATATGAGTCTTACGCTTCTTCTCCCACGGATAAATGCTCTGTATAGAAGTAGCCGTGGCTTTCTGCAGTACTACAGCTGGTAAGTGTTATCCTTAGGGTATGTGTGAGGAGTGGGAGAAGGGGTCCTGCATGAGGCGTTCCTGGAGATATCGGTGTAAGATTGTATAATAGTTTAATAAAATATTTCTCAAGAACACAATCATGCACTACCTATTAAAGCAATAGGTACTCATTTAGGACTACCTTGTTGGAGTAAAAAACGAACTTTGTTGTGCTTTCAAACTAAAAAGTTTTTAATGAGACACTTGAAGTAACATCAGCGAATATATAAATAGTATCAATGAGTACATATAGGTATATACCTATATATAAATATCAGCTAATAAGTAAATCGTTTAATTAGTGAGTGCATAAGAAATATATCAAGTGAATACAGTGACGCATTTTTGTCACGCATGCGCCGGTTTCTACACATCATCATCTCTGCATATAAATTTATTAGTAATATAGGCTGTACTAGCTTATAATCGATTTTAAAAAAAGAACATGAAAAGAATGCATTACGTTCTGAAGGCTTACTACACTTGCTAAAACTAACTCTGCTTCTGATATAAAAAAAACCGAAAGTTATCGAGGAACTTTGACAGAGTAGTAAGTTACTTTGAAATATTTTGACTTTAGAAAAATATGTGCTGGCAAGTTAATTTGTAATCGCATCCCTCATTGTTATCCTTATATCGCTATTGTCGGTTATTATATATTTTTGCACATCAGTTAGGGCTTTCAAAATTTGCTATGTGAGACGAAGCATGGATGGTCATGGCAGAATTTCAATTCGTCATGTTAACATAATCCCATCGCTGGTCCGTAAAGGTTGCTTATATAACTCTCAGCCTGCCCCCCCTCAATAAACTCCACCACAGAAGTAGAAGTCACGTACAATTAAAATTCAGTCTGAGCTAGGCGTGTTGTAATCCCGCCCTACCCAGTTGAGCAGTTGAAGAATGTTAACCGTAACCTGATGTGCGATTAATTACGAAAATATTATCGATAAACTAACCAGCGTTGTAAGCTTGTCAACGACAAAGTTTTGCGGTGGCCGTAAATTCGTCTACGTACGGAGATTCTGACATTGACTCTCAAGGCCGCAGGCTCAAACCTCCCTACCAAGGAGGCAAGTTCTTGGCGGCGCTTGACATAATCATTCAGCATCTGGTCTGCGCACTGCTGTGGGTTTACTGACCTTTCCCAGCAAAGGGGAAGGTCGGGGAGCGCAGATTGTCACGTGGAGCAGTCCGCCACAGGTGCCATAGCTCTAGACGATCTGTTATCGATTACAGCCGTATACTCCTCTGTGGCCTGTAGGCCTATATCTGCAGCATAAACCAGTGCGTGCGAGTGATCCCCGTCAGTACCGCTTTTCACGCTGTGATTACGATACCATGTTTGAGCTGCGAGGTCACCGGCTTAGCATATAGGTAACCCTAGGTTTGTGCTTACAACACGCCTCAGATTGTAACTAAAGTTCTGCTGGCATTACGAGTGGTTACTTCCTGTGCCAGCATCGTGGCTCTAATGGAGACATTGATCCCAACGTCCACTCAATTGCGCTGCTTATTCAATTTATAATTGTTTTGGGGAGCCTTGCGACCTAAAACTTACTTCATTGTGGCCTGATATTCCGGCTTAGTTAATAAGCGTTTTCCCTCGTGAGCGTTTGGACGTACGAGCGAAAGAGTCAGTCAGTGGTGAAAAAGTTGTAAAATAAAGCAGCCACTGAATAGCATACAGGAACATTACGTACGATACTAAAGTTGTGGAGCAAAATTTAATTTTGGGAAATTTTCTAATGTGTGAGGTTATCTTCAGAGTATCAGTAAAATGTTGAAACTTTGCATCCATTACCGGCACGCAGCGATATTGCTGACTATAGAGCTCAATACTGGCGCTAGTCTGGCGCGTGGGGGCGGGGGGGGGGCTTGCAGCCCAAATCCAATAGTTAATACTGATATGCTTAAATTACGATTATTACTATATATTATTACCTGCGCATAGAAGGTTATATTTTAACCCAGTTTGTCTATTTTTCTCCTTGTCTGTTGTTCTGTACGTCTGTTTCTCGTCTGTTTTTCTGTATATCTGTTTGTCTGTCACCAAGATAACTCAGAAAGTTATTGAAGGATCTTTACCAAATTTACAGGGATTGTTAGGCATGTTGAGAGTAACAGATGTTTAACTTTTGGGAAAGGTCAATTCAACTGTTTGTTTGTTTACTTGTTTGTCTGCCTCTTTTTTCTTAGTGCAATAGCTCAAATAGCTATTTACGGATCCTTATGAAATTTACAGGAATTGTTAGTAACGTTGAAAGACAAAAATGATTAAATTTTGGCAATGACCGGTTGGTCGGTTTGTGTATTTGACAAATGTTTGTTAGAATGTTTATTACCTAGCAAATTAACTCAAAAAGTTATGAACGGATCTTCGAGATAATTGCATTTATATACTAATATGTATGAAACTCCATAGAAACTCCATGATGGCCAAATGATAACAATATTGCAGGAGCAAAGGAGGGGGGGGCTTGGTTCATAATGGGGACTCAAGGCCCCATGTCCCTCCCATTTGGCGGAGCCACTGCATATGCTGGTAATTGACTGTTAATCTCATAAATAAAGGTAAAGTCAACTTGACCGTAGCCCCAACAGGGAAATCCACGTGCACTGGTTTGTGCTGCAGATATAGGCCTACAGGCCACAGAGGCGTATACGGCTGCAGTCGACCACAGATCGCCTAGAGCTATGGCGCCGGTGGCAGAATTCTCCACGTGACAATCTGCGCTCCCCGGCCCTCCCCATTGCTGGGAAAGGTCAGTAAACCCACAGCAGTGAGCAGACTGGATACTGACTGATCACGTCAGGCGCCGCAAACAACTTACCTCCTTGGTAGGGAGGTTTGAGCCAGCGGCCTTGAGAGTCAATGCCAGAACCTTTATACAATTCAATGCAATACAACGAGCAATATATTCCCACTGGAATATTGCTCGTGCAGTCCTAGCTCTAACCTACCTTATGCAAAGAGCTCGACTACGTTATATATAGTTACATGTTAGTAATATTGTCCGCAGTTACACGCTGGTCGCTAACAATGACGTACCCTAGAAGTGACATGCAGGCAAGCTGATGTTTCCAAGTGTATCCAAAAGGCTGTAAGGCGTCCAGCCAGGGACGAAAAACAACAGTCATATTCACTTGGTAATACCATTTTCTGTGCATCCGCAGTAGCAGGATGCTTGAGTGTTGCTGCCAGACAAGGAGTACGTTGGTTCGAGACTGTCGTCCGTAAGCGAGTTCTTGCTCTTGGCTTACTGAGTCAGCAATCGGTGTCCGGAGTCCATAGTGGTAATACTAACCATAACCAGAAATGGAGATGGCCGGGAAGAGGGGTTGCAGTTCGTCGCATAAAAGCCTTCCATCAATGGAGCCTCTGATCTTGATGATCCGTTATCGACTGCAGCCGTGAGCGCCTCTGAGACCAGTTGGTGTACATCTGCAGCGATCAGCAGTGCGTGTGGGTTTCTCAGTTGGCTACTGCATTTGTTTCCACTGACTTGGTGTTCCTATTCTATCGAAAGAAATATATACCTCCTCTCCATTTACTCATATGAGCGCATGACGTTCGAGGAGCATTATGTAAGGAGATCACACTATAAAAACTATCAAACTTTGAGTAATGTACAAAAAATTTAATGTAAATTTAAACTAGTTGAAAACACAATGCGGTTTTCTCTTTTGTACGGAGGTTATCACCCGTCAAAATTGATTAAAAATACTCTGTATTGACGTGTTTTCATCATGAGAGCTAGTTGCCGCGAGGATATTATGAAAGGGACATTGCACTTTGTATTTTAGTTACAATTTACACTATCAAAGGCACTGGGGCGCTGCCAGTCCTATATAACAACGGCATGATTATCCTTGCTGACAGAAATTCATCTGTCTGCATTATTTGGGCAGAGAGGGAACAGTGGCTGAGAACATTTTATGAAATTACACCAAGACTCTTGAAGGTGTTAATCAAACTACTGAGAAAACCTTCAATTTCATCGTTCCTCATCCGTTCAAACATGGCGAAAAATAACCTATGATTAAACATAACGGAAAGCAAAGTTGAACATAGACACTTGGAATTATAATTCTTAACACTAGTGTGCCGCTAAGTGTACTAGACTCGCCAAAAATTTACTTTGCAACTTAACTGGCAAGCAGAAGGCCGAGCTCACGAGTCTTGCGTCCCAACGCATCCACTTATCCGCTCGTCCGAATATTTTGCAGCGTCTGTGTCAGCACAACTTTGTGTACGCCACAAAATTTATAAAAATGTTGACCGTTAAATCATTTTTTTTGTAAGTATCCCTACACAAGTTACGGCAATCACTTCAAATTTCTAGTGATTAGGAACTCAAGAAATAGTGCACTTTTCTGATACGTCTTGGATAAGCAAACGCATTTATATGAATGACGTGTGAACTCACCTGAAGAGGCCAAGAAGAATGAGCTAACTTTCTCTCAGTCTCTTTCTTTTACCATACTGTATGGTGCCACTAGATAGTGTCCTGTAGTAAATGATTAACTTTGTTTGATAATTGATGAGTTGGCGCTGGTCCAAGAAATCTTAAAAATGTATTGACGAAAGTGCAATATACACTCACACAAGTGATGACGTGGAAATAGCTTTCGTATGTTGGAAACTGATTATTGTGTACACAACACATAGGTATTAGATTTTACAGAAATTTCTCTTTCATCAAAAAAAGAGATTAATTACAAAATGTTAGACTGGTAATAATGATTTTATTACGAAATCTATCTCTTTTATACGTAGTAAAAGATCCAAGTTTTGGGCTACTTTGACATACTTTATAATAGTAGGTAGCTAATTTTGTTTTATGTTCAGGTTATTCATAGAATAAGACTCAGATGTAACGAGTAACGAAGTAACGGTCATTACTGTAACGAGTAACAGTAACGCCCCGTGCAATTTTGTGGCAGTAACGAGTAACGGTAACGCCCCGGTAATTTTAAGCAAGTTACAAGTAACGGTAGCGACCTCCAATATCATGTAACGGTGCCCATCACAGGATATTAGGAAATTCATCCACTGAAAACAAGTTAAGATACCATGAAATTTCAGCCCTTGGAGTTTCGGTGACATGTATAGCTTCTGAAGTATATTGTCAAAAGTGAAAATACAGCATTTTCTGAATTTCACCCAGCTTTGAAAACCAGCTTAGTACTGCTTGACATGACAATGATGCTTTTGCTTCTGATTGTGGTAGATGAAAAGGGGTATCGTCGATAAAGATTTAGATCCTGTCAGGCATCAGTTATATCGCATATTTTTTAAGCTAAATTTCTTTGTAGCAGTGAGAGGCTCGATCTTGGTTGGAGTTTTCTTTTCTTTTGTGCATAATCCATTTAACCTATGTTTTCTTTAGCAGAATCTTTATGTGGCAATTGAAACTTCACGCTGATGAGACGCAAATTATATTCAGTTTATATTGCAGTCAACTTTCGACGTTTGAGGTTCAAATATCGGCTGGTATCCAGGTTACTGTCAGCCCTGAGCATTTCCGGTGAATTCTTGTTTTTTTTTTTTTTGATTGAACTATATTTTCTTGATGCTTTTCAAAGTTTTAACAATTCCAAAGTGATATTCGCGCCTAACATTGCAGGGGGATATTTTACTCTCGCAAAACTTATGGCGTTACAACATGCGTTTCTTTAAAGGAAGATCGCGCCTGCAGGTACGAGACCAATTTTACAGCAAAACCTTATCCGGAGGTAGGGTCAGCAAACCCTAATATTTTTTTGCGGTCATTTTTGACAGCTGGATCCTCTAGTAACAAATAAATTCGTTTATTGATAACATGAACATTTCACTTTACATTTATTGCAATGAAGTGCAACAGTTGGCCGCCTAACTGCGATCTCGTGCAGGTATATTTGGACAATGGTCTGTTAGCTTGAAGAGCTACGCATAGCAGGGAGTAATAATAACGGGAAAACAAGACAGACATACGAAAAAAAACGCGCGTGAAATGGCAAGCCTGTTGAGGAGTGCATAATATGCAAAATTTAGAAAATAAAAATATAACAAAGTATCAAACAACTTGAAATTACTGCAGAATATAAACCTCTCTCATATATACACAGCCCAGAGCATTGGAAGTTTTGTCTCCCGACAGCTTGGAATTTAAGTTATTTCGGCAGGCTTTAGGGTTACTTGCGTACTAGCTGAGGTGTGTTTCTGTGAAAACTTTAAACTACGAGGCAACAAACAAAATTATGGTTCTATTGGCGGGCAGCCACAGTAGCAACATGGAAATGAGACGGTTTCAGCGTCTTCTCCCGACAAGCAAAACATGCTCTCCTTTTCAACAAATTAACCTCTACCCCGCCCTACGAATGATCACAGTCTTTAATCACACTCTTTTCCTGTAAACTTTTGCCTAAGATAACCAATGATTATAAATAATACTTCTTAACCGCATAAAAATTCAATTTTACCTAAATAAATAACTTCACTTCGTAAATAAACACATCTGACGTCACAATTAAGCCCCGTAAGCGCATCTTTAATGACACTCTTTTCCTGTAAACTTTTGCCTAAGATAACCAATGATTATAAATAATACTTCTTAACCGCATAAAAATTCAATTTTAAGTTCACTATAATCGCAGGAGTGTTGGTTAATACATAATCTCTATGTATTGTCGGGAGAGGACGCTGAAACCGTCTCATTTCCATGTTGATACTGTGGCTGCCCGCCAATAATTTGTAGACAAGGAGAGCATGTTTTGCTTGTCGGGAGAGGACGCTGAAACCGTCTCATTTCCATGTTGATACTGTGGCTGCCCGCCAATAAAAAAATTATGGTTCTATTGGCGGGCAGCCACAGTATCAACATGGAAATGAGACGGTTTCAGCGTCCTCTCCCGACAAGCAAAACATGAGATCATTCGTATGGTAGGGTAGAGGTTAATTTGTAGACAAGGAGAGCATGTTTTGCTTGTCGGGAGAGGACGCTGAAACCGTCTCATTTCCATGTTGATACTGTGGCTGCCCGCCAATAGAACCATAATTTTGTTTGTTGCCTCGTAATACAGTGAGCGAGGGCTTTCATGGGGGAGAAACAATGGTAATCATTGTAGCACAATCACAGCTGTTATCTGCCCTGGGTAAAAATCTGTGAAAAATAAATTAACAGAATGTCAAATAAATGTTCTAAACGACGAAGAAATTA
>LQNS02278083.1:8571862-8594858 GCA_001587735.2 Parhyale hawaiensis | reverse complement strand
AAGAAGGAACTTTTGAAGCAAACATTCAATACAGAGCAGTGTCTTTCACTGAGAAGTTAACAAGAGAGAACACATGATAATCTCTGCATCCAAGAGAAATATATAGCGACGTACTAAAAGGAGAGATAAACACAGCTGGTCAGTGATCATAAGTTAAAGACCAGTTGAAACTTACTCATTCGTGTACATTTAGGATGAAGAAGGTAAATAATTTCTGTCTAATCAATTTAATTAGACACACATTTTACAGCTAGTCAAACATTTAAGACCAGTGAGTAAAAATGTAGAAATGCTCTTTACAACGATACTGAAGCCAACAAAATAAGGACTTGGTACGTTAATGAGTCATGCCTCCAATCTTTTAGACCACCTCAATAACACTTTGCGGGATGCCTGAAATGAGGGTTCCGAGAGGATTAGGAGACGTTCATTCCAAACGGCTGTAAAGATGGCATAACGAACATGATTCAGCATCTCAAATTATTGTCAATTCTGTACACATTTATCATCCACCCCCAAACGTTCTCTATTGGATTCAATACGGAGAGCAGGACAGGCCGGGGGAAAAAAAAAAAAAAAGAGACATCCTTTTCCTGAAAAAATTTTGGTCAGCTGAGCACTGTGGACTGCTGGCTTCTTGTCTCGTAGAAACATCCATCACCATACACGAAATGGATGGTCAATGCAACATATCAACAATACCAGGCACTGCTTGACGTCCCTGCACAACGTGAAGTTCCACTGCACCTCTGGAGGAAGAGGCACCCCACACCATGACGGAACTTCCGCAACTGCACGGCGCAGAAACATTTCAGGGAGTACTTTTTGTCGTGCCAGTAATGCTGGAAGTCTCAGAAAAATCTAGGTAAAGTTTTTTCTTATCAAAGTACAAGAGTATTTTCCATTTTTTGATGTCCCAATTTTGGTGTTCCCAGGCAAACTCCAAACAGTGTACTTCATGACGTGGAAGCAGAAAAAGCCTTTATAGATGCTTTATATTTTTCAAACTCTCTTGTCTCAGGTGTCGCATTATGCTTATTGAGCTTTTATAGGCATCTGTTAGTGCCTTCATCAGTCTCGGAATTTCATCTTCTATCTAGACGGACAACCACACCGATT
Organism: Parhyale hawaiensis; assembly: GCA_001587735.2. Lineage (NCBI taxonomy): Eukaryota > Metazoa > Arthropoda > Malacostraca > Amphipoda > Hyalidae > Parhyale > Parhyale hawaiensis. The sequence goes on along the minus strand of LQNS02278083.1, from coordinate 8,593,739 downwards.
CTTCTACTCAGTGCTGGTCAAATATTTTAACCCACCGCTAGATTTCGCCAGCTATTCCTTAGCTGTCAGGGTCTTTCAGGACATCACAAAACCACTGCTTTTCCGAGGTTAACCTCAGCTACGATTGCCTGCTGTGATAAACTTGGCAATGCATTAACAATCTGACAACGTTCAAAAGAGGATAATTTACTGGCTTTAGGTACAGTGACAATCTCTAATTGAGGTGGAATCCATTAATTTCCCTACAGTGAGACTCTGAGTGAGATGATCTATAATTTTTGACAAGCTGGTAAGCTGTCAATTACTTAGAATATGCCTCTCTAATCAAACTGACGAGACAGAAGTCGTTTGCTTGCTTCATCCTTGACCTTCACGAATGAGTAAATTTTAGTTAGAAAAGTTACAAAATTTATCATCGCAAAATAGTACTTTTTTCAGTTTTTCAACTGGTTCTGAACTCATGATGAGGGCATACATCCTGAGATGTAGGTAAACAATGCATATTTCAATAATGAAAGGATGCAAGTAATCATACATGTACTGCAAATTCAAACTCACCCTCTCCCCCCCTCCCCCCCCAAAACAACAGCAATGTCTTAAAAGGAACAGCTGCATACAAACGCTAGGTATCTGTGACGAGCCTTTAGCTACTCAAAAAGAGGCCGCAATCAGCAGCATGAAATACGATAAGCAGCCTAAAGCAGGTTTCCTATCTTCTTCAGGTCAAAAGAGGCAAGAACAGGGAGAACAAGGTATGATCCAGGCCTCAAAATCGACATGCTCCAGTGCTGCACCAACTTAGGCAAAACACTACAGTAATACTAGGTAATCTAAGAGGAGGAACTGCAATGAACTGGAGCAATTCTCTGTTGCATCAGACAAAGCACACACTATCACTAGCTATGACATTAAAAGACAAACTCCATAACCTTCAGGGCTGCAAATTAAACCCATAAGAAATGATGTGACTGTGTTTACGCTGCGCTTACACTGTGCGGTTCTTGATTCTGTGACTGATGGCATTGAGGTCATCACCAAATCTGTTGACAGCATTGCGGAGCATATCTATTTCCTCGGCCGTCCACTTGGTTCTGTGGGCAATATGAGCTGCATGAGCTACAGCTGCACCAGCGGGCACCACATGTTACACTAAACATATAACTGGGATTATGATAATTACAAGCTATAGCTGTTACCCGTAATTTTACAGCCGCTATTCTCTACTTTGAAGTAACTTATCGAGTTTTCTCATTTGTATACTATGGACAACACAGGGCTGTAAAATAACTGTAGCAAATATGGAATATATTCAATGCGCCCGAGACCCATGGGGTCACTAGAAACATATCCTAATACGAAGTTTATTTTAGCTGTTCCAAGCTACAGAGAGAAGAATATTTTTGTAAATAAAACTACAGATGAGCCATATCTAGGATACAGTGGTCACAGAGCTATATTAATGATGAATGCAATGAACAAACTGAAGCAATATAATTTTGAAGTTGCTGAGCCCCTATAATTTTATTCCCTATTAGCTGGAACCAGTGGAAATTCCACAGTGTGTGTGAACAATCAAGTATGTATATAAATAAGTACATAAACAAGTGAATAAGTAAATAAATTTCACACAGTTTTAATACCTATAGCTAATACGGTACCACACGGCCCACGACCCATTGGGTCACCATCACCATCTTCCTTGCTTCTCAGAGGAATATGCAACACTGTGCCTGTCAGCACGGATCCTAATACAGCATAATAAAATGCTTCATGTACTTATTTTGTGTCCACTCTTAAGGAAATAGATAGGCAAAAAATAGGCCAGGTTGCAGGCTTTGTAATAGAGTTACGTTTTCATAGAGATTGATGACCAGGTCACAGAAGGTGGCAAAGGGTGGGATCCTTTTCCCTTTATCTGAATACATACACTTTTTGCTTGAAACACTTCTTGAAATCGGAACAACATGTATGCAACTTCTGTAGTCAGATTCTATAACTTTTTCTCTTAGGTCACGACGAAGACTATATACTATTCGGCAGATAATCCATGGAGAGCTCACAAGGTGATGATTTTTCACGAGCAGTAGACAATTATTTCTTCGAGCTTACTGTATATCTGTGGTAGAGCATACTGTATTTTGCTTCATAGGCCAAAATTTCAGCACTTCAATGAAGCAGATATTCAAGAACGGTAGTATCACGACTATGGTTCACTCACATTGCTGTATAAGCTGACTTGAGTTGCATTCAAGTTCATCGCAATGTTTTACTAAAGATTTTACTTTTGCCTTTCATTATGGAGATGCACGTTGAATTAAAAAAAAGGATAGGGAACAAAAAAGAAAAAGATAACTACACTCTCAAGAACGAATAATTAAGAGCTCTTGATAAGCGTGAGCAGGAAAATGTGGAAACAGCAACTCAGAGAAGAGAGGACCTGTAAGGATGAGAGAAAGACAATGGATCAAGGAAGAAAATAAAGAACAGGCCAGAGAAAGGAAGACTCCGCACCCGCCTATATTAAGTAAAAAATCGATTATTGCGTGATTTTTTATGCACGGGTTCACTAGTAAATATAAAATAAAATGTAGCTAGTCGTTGCACTAGATCTTATCAAAGAGCTTTGAGTGCAGAAGAGGGGAAACTTCACGGCAGGTTTTGGCCTTGTCACTTGGTGGTTAGCACCGCAAACGGAGGTGGAGCTAGTGTCATTTTAAACAAGGAGGTTTAATTCGTTGATTCTACCTATCTTCTTGGTTTTGTGTTCAGATTCAAACGTATGTCAGAAAAACTCACATGTTCTTTACACGTTATACGATACCATTTATTTTGAAAATAATTTGGAATAAGATAAGCATCGAATTATGAGAGAAATTACTTTCTCAACACAAGGTGTTTTAATTGAATTTTATTAAACTTCCGTGGTTTGCTATCTGCCTTTGTCTTTCAGTGTCCGACGCATCGTAGGTAAAGGTAAAGTCAACTTGACTGTACCCCCAACTGGGAAAGGGCGTACGTGACCAAACACGACGTCTATATCTGGTTGTCCGGGTTCTCCTCATATGCCGACGTCAGCTGGTGTCTACAGATCTCGATACCGCGGTCACCGCCTTCTGAGGTACGGACAATCAAAACTTGCAAAATATAATGGTAACAGTTCCCTACCATAAACCTATATTGGGGAATGATATCTTTGGCAATTATGAACCATTATATATTCAACATATTTTACATCCAATGATGCATTTTTCCTTAGGTACCTATAGGAGCTTAGAACTGGTTCTGCTAACGAAACCACAGCTTAGAGCGATACTTTACTCCCACAAAACAGCGGCATGCAAAAGTGAGCACCAATATTGATTCAATAGCTACCAAATTAAACACAGCAATAATTTTTAAAACTAAGCATTTCTGATATCTCTGAGACATACTTAAATAGTATATATTGGTATGGCTGTTTGCTCTACATTTGAAGATGGGCTATTATTAGCAACAGATGCAGTATACAGAGATTCTATAACTCTAACTTCAAAATCGGAAGTAGGCACCTAGAAGTTAAACTTTCAAAGTAGTTAAGAGAGAACAGATGATTGGGTTTTTCACAGTGCAGTCTAGAGGAAGAGTGTACTGTGAATACACCAATTATCCGCTCTCTCCTAACTAGCTACTTTGAAACTTTAACTTTTCCTTCTAATTTTAACGGTAGGGTTGTAGAATCTCTGTATGCACCATCGCTAAAAATCGCCCATCCGTATATGTAGCTCAAACAGCCATACCATTCAAGTTTTGTATATTTTGTGCGTCAATCTTTACTTTGACTCATAAATTCATTGATTCATAAATTTATTGAGCAATAAAAACATGTTAGCTTTGTTTCATTGTTTCTGATGCTTACGTTCACATAAGCATCGCGCCGCAATATTGAACAGTTTGTTTACATACAGCTGTGGTAAAAATACTATCCTAAGGTAAATTACAAATAATGAATAAAAATTTGACGGTTAACTAAAATTTAACGTCTGGGGAATTTTTCCCATCATCAGAAATTGTAACTAAAAACTACAAAGGATGCCGAAAGGAATTTTGTTTTAGAGGAACTAAGTTTGGACATGTGTTAACAGGGTGGGACCTAAAAGGTGAATGACCATAGCGTGCTCGGGGGGCCTTATATAAGCGTCGGACGGTAAGGGAAGCGGGGGAAAACGGGCAAGTACCTACAGTCGGAGGCAAAAGTGTCAGTCATGAGTTGTGACTAGTGGTACGGCTTTAGTCATTATATTGAGGCTAGGTTTTGTTTTATGGCTAGGCTATATAGTGATTCTAGAGCGGAGAGAATAGAACACGTACAGTCGGACAAAAAATGTCAGTTATGGGCTATAATTTAAAAAGCGAATGAACAGAGCTGTGAGAAGGGGCCGGGTGTTGGCTCCTGTACAGTCGGCAGACATGGAGCTAATTAGTCGAGGATAGTGTGAAGAGGTACAGCTGAGGTCATAATGCTGATGAGATAGTCTTTTTGCTCAGCATGCAGGCGGGGAGCTGAATTTGAGGGTTTTGCAAGGGGTAGACCGGTTCGGCACAACCCATGACTGATACTTTTTCCTTCGACTGTACTTGCCCGTTTTCCCCATTTCCCTTACCGTCCGACGCTTATATAAAGACCCCCACTATGGTCATTTGCCTTTTAAGTCCCACCCTGTGAACACATGTCCAAACTTAGTTCATCTAAAATAAAACTTTCTTAGGCATCCTTTGTGGTTTTTAGTTACAATTTCTGATGATGGGAAAAATTCCCGAAACGTTAAATTTTAGTTAACCGTCGACTTTCTATTCATTACAGATGTGTTGATACACTTATGCCACCAGAAGGCGACAGAAGTCGGGACAAACAATTTGCACGTACTTTCCGCTCTTATTGTATACTAAGCTCTTTGATCTTATTCCATTAGCTTATCTTGGTGACTTACCATTGTGGCCCTAATAGTCGGCACAGCATGGGGATCAACACAGTTCAGAAAGCCAACCTCCAACACATCCACACCTCTCGCAAGACCAAAAACACAAGGTTGGAAAGCACGCTTATAGGTATCAAAGTTACCACTCAACGAAGTTGTATTGAGCCTATAGCCTTATATTCTTAGTCCACATCCAAACTACAAGAACTAGTAAGAACTCAATTAATGCAACTAAAGCCATACAGACATCACTAGCACCTACCCAGCTGGTGAGTTCTCAGCAGATGGATGCAGCTCCATAGTCAGGTCAGCCAGCTGATTGAAAGCAGTTCCTGCTGCCAGGAATATTTCTCCCACCTAAATAGAAGACAATAACAGCAATAATAATTTAAATCATAACACAAGAAGTTGAAAGTAGCCGTGTTAGTGACGGCGCTTGCCTCTATGAGGTCACGGCTTAAAGAGTTGTAGTCATTATGTATTTTAACTCTTCATCTTCAATCCTTCTATTAGTGCAAGTCACAGGAATTGAGGGTGTGATGGCTTGAGGTGCCTTTACCCTAGTAGCACTGGCTAGTACAGCTGCCTGTTAACACTGACAGTCAAGAAATTGTATCAACACATCCTCAAAGTTCACACTTGCTGCCAATATTGTTACAGCTAGAATCAGTTCGGCAGAAATGGTAGGTAGCTACAAAGCAATTCTCAAGCAATGAATGCTATGGTGTTCCATATATAGCTAGAAGGCTAGACGGCCTACTGTCGCCCATCGAATCTTATCTATATAATATAGCTATACACCAAACGAGTCAAGCCCAGCCCAGTATTTTTTTTATTTAAAGTTAAAAATTTTATTTCTAAAGTCCAGCTCTAGCAGCAGAGTGGAAAGAAAATTACACTCAACTAGAAGTCTCTGAATTCTATACTTTTTGCTCAAGAGATGACAATAGACAATGAACAAAAAATACGGTACACGTTGGTCATTATTACAGAACTTTGATTAGATGCCACATGTCGTAACACAATAAATCTAGGGAGTTTCTGCTCTAAGGAAAATGCCCCTGCCCTAAATTTATAACAATGCTAACCTATGAGGCATGGCAAACACCCAAATTATTAAATTAAAGACAATTAAATTTCTACAGAGTTGATAAATTTAGTGCATTTTATCTTGAAGTACCGTAGTTTCTTGAGCCCCATACCTACATTTAATCCCTATAGCTATTCAATATTTAATCCCTATAGCTATTACGAATATTAGACTGTTACACCCACAAAGCAACTAGGAAGACTTAGTAAAGAAACACTGACACGGACTTGAGTAGGTAGCTACCTACTGTACCTACTTTCATAGCCACAGAATAGGTACGGAATAACTGCAGTAGTAAGTAGTTAGATTATTTTTATATAGAAAATTATTTATAGACTTAAAAATAGGAAGGGTCTACCATAGTTATTAGGGACGTTTAGAGTTCTATGCAGTGTCAGTATTTTTACTTTTTAGCACCCATAGCGGTAGCTATTTATTATCTTCAACGAATTCTACTTGACCTAGAACAGGGTTGTAGATGTAGCTAGAGTTAAACAACCCAAGGATAAACTCTGACTCTGTAATCCTAATCAAAGGTAATCATTCAACCACCATACAGTAAAGGACTAGGAAATGTTATCTAATTAAATTGAAATACTGATCTTAGTTGAACAAATGCATGCACAGTAGGAGCACTGCAAAGCACGTGTAGCTGATATACCGTCCTAGCTATGCATGCTAGTGATACACCAAAAGTATGTTGCTTGTTCAATTTTATTTGGCAATAGCTATACCTGCCTACAGGTACTACAGTATGGTAGCTAGGGTAAGGGGTCCAAAGCAGAAGCACTTTTCGACAACCTTTGCATTTCTGCACCTATAACTTCATTAGTAATACCTGCATCTATCCCCATGTGCTTCGTGTTCAATATGTAAAAACTATTCCTCTTCCACGTGATCTTTTCAGACTTGCATTATCTTGAATAGAATTTGATTTATAGCCCCTCTCCCAAATGAAGTGCGTCTCCTCAGGGCCACCTGGCCTGAGAATTGTAGAAACTCGCTAAAAATCAACTTTTCATTTTTGCTGGTGTCATAACATCAACATTATTCAAGCTACATTTAGAATTATTGGTGGGTATTTAGGACACATATTAAACTTTCTTTTGCTGGTATTAAACATTTTATTACANTTTTGAAGCAAACATTCAATACAGAGCAGTGTCTTTCACTGAGAAGTTAACAAGAGAGAACACATGATAATCTCTGCATCCAAGAGAAATATATAGCGACGTACTAAAAGGAGAGATAAACACAGCTGGTAAGTGATCATAAGTTTAAGACCAGTTGAAAAACTAGTAAATACAAATCGTTTTGCATGGACAGACCTGAAAGCTTTTATGCTGAAACTTACTCATTCGTGTATATTTAGAATGAAGAAGGTAAATAATTTCTGTCTAATCAATTTAATTAGACAGTCACATTTTACAGCTAGTCAAACATTTAAGACCAGTGAGTAAAAATGTAGAAATGCTCTTTACAACGATACTGAAGCCAACAAAATAAGGACTTTCCACCCCCAAACGTTCTCTATTAATAATAATAATAATAATAATAATTAGCTTTTATTAAGAACACAATGGGTTCACAGAATATGCTTACAAGTATAAACAAAGTACCGTAGCCAAAATTCAACCTAGTAATTAGGCCCAGTCACCAATATTGGTGGCCACGTACAATGAGAATAAATAGATATACTCAGCCTACACCTGCAGACACGAATAGNGACTGCATTGGAACAGAGAATTTAACAGATTATCCTTGTACAATATGATTGAGACACAGCATTTCATTTTAGCTGGCCTGGCCTAGGGGCTTGTAACAATAATTATAATACAAGTTGCACGCAAAGCTCAATATGGAGAGCAGGACAGGCCGGGGGAAAAAAGACACATCCTTTTCCTGAAAAAATTTTTGTCAGCTGAGCACTGTGGACTGCTGGCTTCTTGTCTCGTAGAAACATCCATCACCATACACGAAATGGATAGTCAATGCAACATATCAACAATACCAGCCACTGCTTGACGTCCCTGCACAACGTGAAGTTCCACTGCACCTCTGGAGGAAGAGGCACCCCACACCATGACGGAACTTACGCAACTGCACGGCGCAGAAACATTTCAGGGAGTACTTTTGGTCGTGCCAGTAATGCTGGAAGTCTCAGGAAAATCTAGGCAAAGATTTTTCTTATCAAAGTACAAGAGTATTTTCCATTTTTTGATGTCCCAATTTTGGTGTACCCAGGCAAACTCCAAACAGTGTACTTCATGACGTGGAAGCAGAAAAAGCCTTTATAGATGCTTTATAGTTTTCAAACTCTCTTTGTCCCAGGTGTCGCATTATGCTTATTGACCTTTTATAGGCATCTGTTAGTGCCCTCATCAGTCTCGGAATTGCATCTTCTATCTAGACGGACAACCACACCGATTCTTCTACTCAGTGCTGGTAAAATATTTTAACCAACGGCTAAATTTCGCCAGCTATTTCTTAGCTGTCAGGGTCTTTCAGGACATCACAAAACCACTGCTTAACTGAGATTAACCTCAGCAACGATTGCATGCTGTGATAAACTTGGCAATGCATTAACAATCTGACAACGTTCAAAAGAGGATAATTTACTGGCTTTAGGTACAGTGACACACAATGTTTGACAATCTCTAATTGAGGTGGAATCCATTAATTTCCCTACAGTGAGACTCTGAGTGAGATGATCTATAATTTTTGACAAGCTGGTAAGTTGTCAATTACTTAGAATATGCCTCTCTAATCAAACTGACGAGACAGAAGTCGTTTGCTTGCTTCATCCTTGACCTTCACGAATGAGTAAATTTCAGTTAGAAAAGTTGCATAATTTATCATCGCAAAATAGTACTTTTTTCAGTTTTTCAACCGGTTCTGAACTCATGATGAGGGCATACATCCTGAGATGTAGGTAAACAATGCATATTTCAATAATGAAAGGATGCAGGTAATCATACATGTACTGCAAATTCAAACTCACCCCCCCTCCCCCCCAAAACAACAGCAATGTCTTAAAAGGAACAGCTGCATACAAACGCTAGGTAGGTACCTATCTGTGATGAGCCTTTAGCTACTCAAAAAGAGGCCGCAATCTGCAGCACGAAATACGATTAGCAGGTTCCATATCTTCCTCAGGTTAAAAGAGGCAAGAACAGGGAGAACAAGGTATGATCCAGGCCTCAAAATCGACATGCTCCAGTGCTGCACCAACTTAGGCAGAACACAAATACAAGGCAATCTAAGAGGAGGAACTGCAATGAACTGGAGTAATTCACACACTATCACTAGCTATGACATTAAAAGACAAACTCCATAACCTTCAGGGCTGCAAATTAAACCCATAAGAAATGATGTTACTGTGTTAACGCTGCGCTTACACTGTGCGGTTCTTGATTCTGTGACTGATGGCATTGAGGTCATCACCAAATCTGTTGACAGCATTGCGGAGCATATCTATTTCCTCGGCCGTCCACTTGGTTCTGTGGGCAACATGAGCTGCATGAGCTTCAGCTGCACCAGCGGGCACCACATGTCACACTAAACATATAATGGGATTATGATAATTATAAGCTATAGCTGTTACCCGTAATTTTACAACCGCTATTCTCTACTTTGAAGTAACTTATCGAGTTTCCTCATTTGTATAGCCTACTATGGGCAACAAATGGCTGTAGAATAACTGTAACAAATACGGAATATATTCAAAGCACAGACCCTACAAACAAATACAAAAAAAAATTGATTTCAGTAGAAAAAAAAACACGTATCAACATTAGTTGCCTATGACAATTTTGGTGAAGTTCCCATTTTAAAGCTCAGATGACACCTTACAGTTTCTACTAATTAACGTCGAAAACAGACATTACATTTCAAGAGCATTCATGATCTGATGAATCTCAAAGTAAGGAACCAGACACAACTGCATTCAGGCCAGAAAGCATTACCAGCACAGGTCTCCCCGCTGCAGCCTTACACAATAGCTACCGTAACAGTAGTCCTCACCTCACCCGTAATTTACAGACAAAAGCAATACAAATAAAAAGAAGCCATTGACGAAAATTAATCAAGAGTGGTCATTTGTGAAATTTAATCATCTGCCAATATCAGATTTCAATGTTTTCACCTACTATTAAATATGAAATTTTCACAATACAGTAGCCCTACACTGGAATGAGAGCAGTGAGCCTGGTTGTACGATTTGTGTCTCGAGATAAACAAAGCTAGCAAATTCATGAAGTTCTTACCAGCACAGGAGTCGGTACAAAGAATGCAGCTGGCTCTAGAGGAATTAATGCCACTAGTTTTCAATTACTATTTTTGACAAGAGGCATTTAATGACCCAAAGTAAAATGCGCATAGCTACACCAACTAGTTATAAAGTTAATTGGCCACTGCTCGTCATAACTAATGATATAATTACAACAATGACATACTAGCACTGCAACACTATTATAGGAAGGTAGTAATGGTAGCATGTAAAATGTACAGTGTTGCAAAATAAATATCACTAAAGCGCCCGCGACCCATTGGGTCACTAAAAACATATCCTAATATGAAGTTTATTTTAGCTGTTCCAAGCTACAGAGAAGAATATTTTTTAAAATAAAACTACAGCTGAGCCATATCCAGGATACAGTGGTCTCAGAGCTATATTAATGATGAATTGAATGAACAAACTGAAGCAATATTATTTTAAAGTTGCTGAGCCCCTATAATTTTATTGCCTATTCCACAGTGTGTGTGAACAATCAAGTATCTACATAAGTAAGAACATAAACAAGTGAATAAGTAAATAAACTTCACACAGTTTTTTAATCAGGGTTGCAAAGTTGGAGGATTTGAGGGGGAGTTGGAGTCGGAATCTCACTTACTCTAGGAGTCGGAATTTTTAGCCCGTCTACGGAATCCCATTTATAAACAAATATCATTCAATTCTGAATCTTCAGTCACAGGTTTGAAAAAATTTTTTTTGCAAATATGGATATAGTCTATTTTTTTGTACATTATTCTTTTATAGCTATCATGTATTTTCCTATTCCATACAATAACGCCATTGACAAAATGTTTGGTAGAACTTTCGCACCTGGTAGCTACATTATGTGAGGGGGCATGGAGGGCAAAATAATCAATTTTGGATCGATTGTTCTGAAATTTCCATGAGTATTTTTTGAAAAAGAAACACATTTTGCTTTCACAATTTTTTTTTATTTAGGCCGTAGTTTTTGAGATAATGAGAAATATCTATAAATATAGCTACAGTAGCTATAGGCCTATGCATTTTTTTCTAAGTTTCAAAGGAATAGAACTCAAGGAGTTTTCATGCTAGAATAAAAGCAATGGCAGTTTTGGAATCCTTGAAACATTCTTAACAAAACTATAGAACAGGATTTTCCATTTTTGCCCTAATATATTATTCTTTTTCAACGCAGCTTAAAACCGATTTTTTCACCTATATTTTAGTTAGGAAGTGATCGAACAGAATAGAAAATGGAGAGGCCTGCTCGGTAATTTTGTTAAGATTGTTGCAAGGATTCCAAAACCGTCACTGTTTTAATTGTAGCATGAAAACTCATTGAATTCTATTCCTTTGAAATTTAAAAAAATGCATAGGTATATACATGTATATATTTCCATTATCTCAAAAACTAAGGTCTAAATAAAGAAATTGTGGGAGCAAAATGTGTTTCTTTTTCAAAAAATACTTATGCAAATTTCAGAACAATCGGTAGAAAATTGAGTATTTTGCTGCCCATGCTCACCCTCACAATATACCAGCTGCAAAAGTTTTACCTAAATTAATTTAATGTCCTCATGTCCTGAATTTAATGTCCCAAATTATGCAAAATATCATTGTACAGCATATGTACAATGCACCTAGCATTTTTAACTTGATACGTTTATACTAGCTAAAATTATTTGGACATGTTTAATGTTTAGCTACATCAAATATCTACTTGTTGGACCAAGGAGTCCGAGTCTGGAGTCGGAAAATCTTGAAGGCCAGGAGTCGGAGTCAGAGTTGAATGGAAATTCTGGAGAGCCAGGAGTCGGAGTCGGACCTTGAACCATCCGATTCCGCAACCCTGGTTTTAATACCTATAGCTAATACAGTACCACACGGCCCAAGACCCATTGGGTCACCATCACCATCTTTCCTGCTTCTCAGAGGAAAATTCAACACTGTAGCAGTCAGCAAGGATCCTAATAAAAGCATAATAAAATGCTTTGTGTATTTGTTTTGTGTCTACTCTTCAAGAAATAGATAGGCAAAAAACAAGCCAGGTTGCAGACTTTGTAATAGAGTTACGTTTTCATAGAGACTGATGACCAGGTCGCTGAAGGTGGCAAAGGGTGGGATCCTTTTCCCTTTATCTGAAAGCACTTTTTGCTTGAAACACTTCTTGAAATCGGAACAACATGTATGCAACTTCTGGAGTCGGATTCAATAACTTCTTCTCTTAGGTCGCAACAAAGACTATATATTAAGCAGATAACCAATGGAGAACTCACGAGGTGATTATTTTTCACGAGTAGTAGACAATTATTTCTTTGAGCATATTTTGTTTCATAAGCCAAAATTTCAGCACTTCAATGAAGCAGATATTTTAGAACCGTAGTATCATGACTACGGTCAGGAGATCTGAGAACGTGGGTTTTTTGTAAACCCCAGGAGACACAGTGCACTTCCCCATAATTAGGTACAGTCCCTTCACCGAAATGCTTATTATCAGCTTCATATACCTCTTCCTTCTAAAAATTAAATTCCTTATTAACAGATCAATAGCAGCTACAATATTCAACAGATATGGACAACCCGGCGTGTCAATATTCAGAAAATATGAAAAATTCTCCAGAAAACTTGAAAAAGCTAAGCTAGACTTACACTTCTTAACCCGTTGTACCAATAGTCACTTCAGAACAGCCAACAGTACAAATCCTGGCAATCTAAACTCTTGGACTTGGAAATTCAAACTCAGCATAGTAACATCGTCAACCATGGTTTTAATTCGACCAACAAGTAGTTACCTACCTCAGATTAAAATTTCTTTTTAATTTCTTGACCACATAAGTTTACTTCAGTTTGTACAGTCCAACACCAACAAATTCATAGATAGAACCAAATTCGTCCACAGCAGAACGTTGAACGCATTCGGAGCATCCCCAAACTTAACCTCCTGTATACCAGATGACGTAATTTTCAACTACTCAAATGTAAAACTTCAACCGCGCCTCAAATTTTTACTGTCATTCGGCCTAAGATTTTACCTACCCATATTCAAACCGGACTATTACAAACACTTCCTAGATTTGAAGGACTAGCAAATAGACTGAAATCGCAATCATTGCGTCCCAAATTTTCATTTGCAGAAAGAAGAAAAAAAAAAAGAAGAAACTTCTAATAGCATTTACAACTCGTACAGTGAACAAAGTATTTTCTCCAAGCTTTTCTAGGTCTGATCTATCGCTATTATGTAACTTCCACAAAGAAAATTCCGTTGTCCTGTGCAGACCCAACAAGGGAAGAGGTGTTGCCATTCTTGACAAAAATCAGTATTATCAAAAAATGAACACCATCCTCTCCGACACAACCATGTTCACTGTTTATGATTTGCATACCGATCCATTCAAACTTACGCTGAAATTCATCAACAAAATTCATAGATTTCTAAAGAAATGCTTAGGCCAAGGCATCATCACTTATTCGACTGATTGTTCACTTCACAACTCAGGTGCTTCCCGGGCATCATGTACGGGCTTTAAAAAGTACACAAAGCTGATGTCCCCTTGCCACCAATTCTAGCTGCTTATAAAACCTCGTCCTATTCTGTTGCTAAGTTCCTCGTCCCATTACTTGAACATTCAGCTACTAATCAGTTAAGTTTCCGAAATTCATATGAGTTTCGTGACCATATCAAAGACCTCCAATTGCCTCCCAACGCTCACTTATCCAGCTTCGATGTCACTTCTCTTTTCACCAACATCCCCGTAGACGAAACTATAGATATCATTTGCAACAAAGTTTTTGACTGAATGGACCTATTCCACAACATGGACAAACCTACCTTTAGAACTTTCCTTAAAGATTCCTTCTTCATATTTAACAATAGACTGTACAAACAAATAGATGGGATCTCCATGGGAAGCCCGCTCAGTCTGTCGCTAGAAAATATTTTCCTATGCCATCATGAAAAACTTTGGCTTAACGATTGCCCAAATGACTTGAAACCAATCCACTATAGTCTATAGTCGTTATGTAGGCTAGATGGCACATTCCTAGTACATATTTAAGAATCAAGCAGATTCTGATTTATTTCTGGATTATCTAAATAGACTAGTCAACATCAAAAATTAAAATATCAAGTTCACTGCCGAAAACAAGTCCAATAACTCTTTAGATTTCTTAGATGTTTTCGTAACCAACCACGACTCAATGCTTGTCACTGGGGTTTACAGAAAACCCACTTCCTCAGGCCTCGGGACAAGATTTTCAGTCACTGCTATGATTAATTTAAAATCAATGCTATAAAAACTCTACTATTTCGAGCATACCATTTGTCCTCCTCCTACCTTACCTTCTCAAATGAAATTGACTTTCTTCGAACTTTCTTCAAAAATAACGGTTACCTGCACCATCTCACTACTGCAAATTATTCCTAGACAAACTGTTTGATCCCGGCAATAGCAAACCCTCTGTCCCTATATCAGACTTCTTCCATTCGCTTCCGTACCTACTACAACAAAGCCTCTGTTAGCAAACACATTGATAACGTTCCTCTCTGAAGCTTACTCACATATAAACTTTAAATTTTAATACAAAAAAAAACATTTACCATAGGGTCCTACTTTAAATTTAAAGACAAACCACCCACACCGCTCGTGTCAAGTGTTATCTACTGTTTCAGGTGCAGAGGATGCAATGCCTCGTACATTGGTAGCACTAGATAACATTTCAAAGCCCGTATTGACCAACATTTAGGTGTAGCCTATCCAGCCAAACCGGTCTACCACTTGCAAAATCCTCACATTCAGCTCCTCGCCTGCATGCTGAGTAAAACGAACATCCCATCAGCAAAAATTACTTCTCAATCATTGACTCTTCCAATCCAATCCAACTCACAACATTAGAATCCCTTTGTATCCATAGAACAAGACCTAGCCTATACATTATGACCTCAGATGTACCTCTTCACACTATCCATGACTAACTAGCTCCACATCTGCCGACTGTACAGAATCCGACATCCGGCACCCTCTCACAGCTCTGTTCATCCGCTTTTTAGATTATAACCCATGATTGACATTTTTCCTCCGACTGTACATGTGCTTTTCTCTCTGCTCTAGAATCACTATATATACATAAAACAAAACCTAGTCTCAATATAATGACTACAGCCGTACCACTCGTCACAACCCAGGACTGATACTTTTCCTTCGACTGTACTTGCCCGTTTTCCCCTCTTCCCCTACTGTCCGACGCTTATATAAGGACCCCCATAGCGCACTATGATCATTTTCCTTTTAGGTCCCACCCTGTTAACACATATTCAAACTTAGTTCAACTAAAATAATTTTTTTTAGGCATCCTTTGTAGGTTTTCGTTACAATTTCTAATGATGGGAAATATTCCCGAAACGTTCAATTTCAGTTTACCATCGACTTTCTATTCATTAGCTACAGGTGTGTTGATACACTCATGCCACCAGAAGGCTACGGAAGTTGGGACAAACAATTTGCACGTACTTTCCGCTCTTATTGTATTCTAAGCTCTTTGATCTTATTCCATTAGCTTATCTCAGTGACTTACCATTGCGGCCCTAATAGTCGGCACAGCATGGGGATCAACACAGTTCAGAATGCCAACCTTCAACACATCCACAGCCCTCGCAAATCCAAAAACATAAGGTTGGAAAGTGCGCTTAAAGCTATTAAAGTTACAACTCAGCAAAGTCATATTGAGCCTATAGCCTAATATTCTTAGTCCACATCCAAACTACAAGAACTAGTAAGAACTCAGCTAATGCAACTAAAGCAATACAGACATCACAAGCACCTACCCAGCAGGTGAGTTCTCAGCAGATGGATGCAGCTCCATAGTCAGGTCAGCCAGCTGATTGAAAGCAGTTCCTGCCGCCAAGAATATTTCTCCCACCTAAATAGAAGACAATATCAGCAATAATAATTTATATCATAACGCAAGAAGTCGAAAGTAGCCGTGCTAGTGACGGCGCTTGCCTCTATGAGATCACGGCTTAAAGAGTTGTAGTCATTAGTATAGCTATGTATTTCAACTCTTGAATCCTTTTATTACTGCGAGTCACAGGAATTGGGGGCGTGATGGCTTGAGATGCCTTTACCCTAGTAGCACTGGATAGTGTAGCTGCCTATCAAAACTGACAGTAAAGAAATTGTATCAACACATCCTCAAAGCTCACACTTGCTGCCAATATTGTTACCGCTAGAATCAGTTCGGCAGAAATGGTAGCTACAAAGAAATTCTCAAGCAATGAAAGCTATGGTGTTCCATACACAACTAGTAGGATAGACGGCCTATTGCCACCCATCCAATCGTATCTATTTATATAGCTATAGCCTACACCAAATGAGTCCAGGCCAGCCCAGCATTTTTGATTTAAAGTTCAAAATTTTACTTCTTAAAGTCCAGCTCTAGCAGCAGAGTGGAAAGAAAATTACACTCAACTAGAAAACTCTGAATTCTATACTTTTTGCTCAAGAGATGACAAAAGACAATGAACAAATAATATGGTACACATTGGTCATTATTGCAGAGCTTTGATTAGATGCCACATGTCGCAACACAATTAATCAAGGGAGTATCTGCTCTAAGGAAAATGCCCCTCTTCCCCTGCCTTAAATTATAACAATGCGGCATGGCAAACACCCAAATTATTAAATTGAAGACAATTAAATTTCTACAGAGTTGATAAATCTAGTGCATTTTATCTTGAAGTACTGTAGTTTCTTGAGCCCCATACCTACATTTAATATTTAATCCTTACAGCTATTTAATATTTAATCCCTACAGCTATTAAGATTATTAGACTGTTACACCCACAAAGCAACTAGGAAGACTCAGTAAAGAAACACTGAGACAAAATTGAGTAGGTAGGTACCTACTGTAGCAACCTACTTTCATAGCCACAGAATAGGTACGGTATAACTGCAGCAGTAAGTAGTTAGGCTGATTTTTATATAGCAAATTATTTATAAACTTGAAAATAGGAAGGGTCTACCATAGTTATTAGGGACGTTTAGAGTTCAATGCAGTGTCAGTATTTTTACTTTTTAGCACCCATATCCGTAGCTATTTATTATCTTCAATGAATTCTACTCAACCTAAGACAGGGTTGTAGATGTAGCTAGAGTTAAACAACCCAAGAATAAACTCTAACTCTGTAATCCTGATCAAAGGTAATCATTCAATCACCATACAGTAAAGGACTATGAAATGTTATCTAATTAAATTGAAATAGGCTACTGATCTTAGCTGAACAAATGCATGCACAGTAGGAGCACTGCAAAGCACGTGTGGCTGATATACCGTCCTAGCTATGCATGCTAGTGATACACCAAAGGTATGTAGCTTGTTCAATTTTATTTGGCAATAGCTATACCTGCCTACAGGTACTACAGTAAGGTAGCTAGGGTAAGGGGTCCAAAGCAGAAGCACTTTTCGACAACCTTTGCATTTCTGCACCTATAACTTCATTAGTAATACCTGCATCTATCCCCATGTGGTTCGTGTTCAATATGCAAAAACTATTCCTCTTCCACGTGATCTTTTCAGACTTGCATTATCTTGAATAGAATTTGATTTATAGCCCCCCTCCCAAATGAAGTGCGTCTCCTCAGGGCCACCTGGCCTGAGAATTGTAGAAACTCACTAAAAATCATCTTTTCATTTTTGCTGGTGTCATAACATCAACATTATTCAAGCTACATTTAGAATTATTGGTGGGTATTTAGGACACATATTAAACTTTCTTTTGCTGGTATTAAACATTTTATTACAATGTTTAGTTACTGCACCACAGTTTTTTTTTTTAGCCTACCGCATATGTGTCTCCATTGGGCCAGTGTATCTCCTTTGGGCCCCTTACCCTAAGTTTTAAGCATATGGTAATTACATAATTACCTTCTCCCGTGACAAATGTAAATAGGCAAAACCCTTAGTAAGGGGTCCAAGTAAGTAGGGTTTGACTGTATATTATAGATGGGCATGATACCGGTACACCTATCTCCAAATATAGAAATGGGCAGCTAGCTACCATACCTAGCCTAGCTATGCAAACAAAATGATACCTAACAACTTTCAACCAAAAGAGCAATAACAGCAGAAGTTGAAAATACAGTAACAAACAGCACACTGTACTTACTTTATTGGCACTATTCATTTCAGTATGGACAATAACAGATCACAGCACTTAATGTGAATTGCACTTACACAGCTATCCACTTCTGAAACAAACAAGACAAATTATTGATCAGCCAATACATTTCAACCCACTTTTTAAAAAGTGAAAAAATGCTCATAGGGTAACATGTCTAGTCCCCATCCACCATGCTAGTAGCTAGCCATCCACTTGGCACTAAAAAACTTCCTGTGCAAAAATTAACAGTGCTAGAAAGCTGTAGGCCTACATAGGAGTAAACTGTAGGCCAAGTACCTAGTGCTGCACCATCCATGAAAATGATGTGCAAGAAAAATGAAGTAAAAAAAATGGTGGTGGTTTTACTATTTTAACCTGTCATTTTCAGGGATGGTGCAGCACTACTTAGCCTACAGTTTAAGCATACGTACATACCTATGGCTTTCTAGCACTGCTAGTTTTCACACATGAAGTTTTTTAATGCCAAGTGGACAGTTACTAGCATGGTGGATGGATAGTGTCAACTGAGGTGATTCAACTTTTTCATAACTTTGATACCTATAGCGTAAATACTAAATACCAGGGCTAGAAAGTTGGAGTTGGAATAGTTTGGGGCTTGAAGAGTTGGTGATTTTCCTTTGACTCTGACTCTTCAAATTAACAAGTCTAATTTGAAAATTCATAGCAGGAGAAATCATAAACTTGACATTAAAAGAATAAAAATGGGTTTTAAAGCAATAATGTATAACTTGTAAGTATGAAGTAGAAAGCTACTAAGCTATGTACAGTAGGTAGCCTACTTATTCTCATCATTGGTCATGCCTAATCAATAGACTTGAACAGTTCATTTTCAATGATTCTCATTTGCACTTCTGTAACTCATTACTTATACTGCACATGTGCTTTGTATCTAGAATTTCCCAGCTTCATGAAAGAGTAATACCAGCAAGATAACACTGTAGGTGCGATGGGGATAGGGCAGCCAGGATTAACAAGGCAGAGTGTATCGCCAATAATTGACGAGATTTTTCAAATTTTCAATGACGCAATTGTATTCTATAGCTAAGTGCTTAAACTTAGTCACAGTCGATCTGGAGTAATATTAGACTAGTGTCAGAGCTATCATTGCTCTTTCATCTATGGTATGGTAATAACACTTGAAATAGGTAGCCAAATTGCACTGGTAGGTATCCATTAGCTATGAATTTTTAACAATTACTTGCTACTGATCATCCAAATAGTACCCTGGACGACTGGCACAATTATGGGTGCAGAAACTAGTAGCTAATATTGTACAAAATTCTGAATGAAATTCATTGATTTAACTATCTCGACTAATCTGGCCACTCAGCCTCACGCCAGAGAGCAAGGCATTGCTGCCCTTGTTTATGCTTTTCCAAAATATTAGAGTTTAACGCAAGGTCATTGTCTTCTTTTAAAAAAAATGGGGATAGGGTAGGAGCGTTAGTCTCCGATCACTTTTTGCAAGAAAAAATTTTTCGCGCCTTATAGTCCCATGAAAATGACAATAACTAGTAATTGTTATATATCAAAAGAAAGAGCATGAATTGAACTTTTTTTTGAGAGTAAGTACATTATTATATGAGTAATAGTTTTTTGTTATAACTGTAATAGTGGACTGATCGGACACTTTGAGTGAGCCAGTAACTCCGATCAATTTTGACTGCTAATGATCGGTTGACAGGAAAAATAGAAAACAATGAGATTAATAAACAAAGCTATAGGAGTTGCTAGATAAACTTGTTTTCTAACATCTGAGTGATTTTCATAAGGATCTGACTCCAATACATGGAGTTATGGCTTGTTCTGTAACACTAACGAGACCCTCAAATAATAGTAGGGCTACATAAGTCATTTTTTGGAATAGCATATTTATGGTTTGTAAAATGAACATCTGTGTATTGCACCTTCCTTGGGCATCAAAATAAAAATTTTAGGAACACATTCTGAGCTCCAGTTTAACTTTGTTTTTGAGATATTTACAAGACCATTTTTTCCAATCACTTTGTAACTCCGATCACATAAATTTTATGAAAAAACGTGTTTGAGCAAGACATGTTCATGCATGAAAATGTATTAAATTAGCTTAGGATGCTATATTTTTGCGGGGGTTTGATAGTTTGTTAGCCACATAACTCAAGAAGGGTAGCACCCCTAATGGGGACATACGTTTCACATGTTTTTTCTATGTGTTATGATTCGTGACACGCACAGGCAGCTGATACCTTATGCGTCGTGGATAGGTACTGACACAACATACAATAAACAACATCCACAGAGAGACCAAATGCTATGGGGTCAGGGTAACGTGTTTCGCATTTGGAGGTCAAGGGCGGGTAGAGCGCACTATGCAACCGAAAAAAACAATCCAGCTGCCACTGGTGCACCGCAGGCTACAGCCACACAAGGCACCCTTTAGTCCCAACCGATTCTGGTCTCACCAAAACCTTATCCTGTACTGACCCTCTCTTCAACTCCTAACCTCTAACTTAACAGCCTCGTGCTACTTCACTTTTGACTCAATGGGTCCCCGGTCACTTCTGTGGCCTAGCCCGGTTGATTGCCGATCTGTTCACAGCAACATTAGGTGGCAAACACCTTGGCAAAGGATCACCCCCAATAACTACAGTGGCACTTGTGCCCTTGTGAGGGGGATTGACTTCTCTATGAAGCCCACAGAGTCCTGTTTCTGCCCTATCTCCCGGGAGCCTTGTGAGGTTGCACTGCCGCAGCAGGTTAGGCTATAAGAGGGATTACAAAGCGTGCCGTGCTTAGGTACTGACGCAATTAACGATACAGAAAATGCAAAGACAGCTGGTAGCTACCTTATGCGCTGTGCATACTGACAGGATATACAATACACAACATGCAAAGACAGCTGGTATCTTGACCGCCGTGCATATTGATGCAATAAAAGATACACAACACGCACATGTAGCCGATATCTTATACAACTTCCAGTCAATCATTGCGGTTATCTGGTCAACCAATATACCACAACGTCCGACCAGTCGATCATTGCGGTTATCTGGTCGATCAATATACCGCAATGTCCGACCAGTCGATCACTGCGGTTATCTGGTCGACCACTGTGGTTGATGAATATACCGTAATGTCTGACCAGTCAATCATTGTGGTTATCTGGTAATCTGGTCGACCACTGTGGTCGATCAATATACCGCAATGTCCGACCAGTCAATCATTGCGGTATCTGGTCAACCACAGTGGTCGATCAATATACCACAATGTCCGACCAGTCGATCATTGCAGTTGTAATAGTATACTCACCCTAGGCTAGAACCTTTTGTCAACACACTATGATATCACGATGTAATAGGCTCAAGTTCCTAGCATTCACTATTATATATTGTAATACGTTAGTCAACTGCAGAGTAGTTGTA
>LQNS02278083.1:8518403-8531519 GCA_001587735.2 Parhyale hawaiensis | reverse complement strand
TGTCATTTCTAAACATTAGTGTTCGTTACATGATGGCACCACGTCAGAAAGGTGATTATATCCTGCGAAAAGATATCAAGTTGCACCAGAAAATTTTACTATTAGAGAAATTTCTGAGAAGGTAAACCGTTCGAAAAGTGTTGTGGGCAGAATAGTGAAGTCGTACGATGAAACCGGCTGCGTTGGTGCGCCTAAAAAAGCCGGCAGACCTCGTAAAGCGTGAGTTAGAGAGGACAGAGTCATCCAATGTACGTCATTGAAGGATCGTTTTGAGTCCTCAGCTGCGATAAGTAGGGAAATGAATGACACATGTATGACAGTCTCACGTCAGACCGTTTCTTGGCGCCTTCAAGAAATAGGGTTACATATTTGCAAGACGCCCACAGAAGAAACCGCTTGTGAGTGCCAAGAACAAGAAAAAGGGATTAGAGTTTCCAAACAACCATGTTAACTAGTCCCATGAAAATTGGGCTAGAGTGTTCTTCAGTGATGAAAGCAAGTTCAATTTGTTGGTAATGACGGTAAGAACTTTGGTAGAAGACGTGAAGGTGAGAAATTAAGTGTAAAGTGTTCTAAGAAGACTGAAGTTTGGCGGCGGGAGCGTGATGGTTTTCGGTATGTTCTCTAGTCAAGGGACATCGCCTCTCGTTCGTTTGCAAACCCTTGTGAATGCTCAGGTGTATAAGAATCTGTTGGAAGGTATTGTCGTGCCTAATATTTTAAACTCCTGTGTCCCCAGCCCTATCTTCATGCAAGACAATGCCCCCTGCCACAAAGCAAAGAGAGTCATGAGTTACCTTGAGCAGCAAGATCTCGAAGTTATGGATTGGACACCACAAAGTCCTGACCTAAGTCCAATCGAGAATCTTTGAAAAACGCTATTGTTATTGCAAGAAATCCTATCAATACGAAAGATCTTTGGATGAAACATCAAAAAGGAATGGGTGAAAATTACTGTTGAAGATTGTTAGAGTCTCATTCGGTCATATAGTAGAGGATGTGCAGCTGTAATCGACAGCAAGGGACTATTTACCAAATACTGTATTGATTGTTCACCCCCAGTTTTCTAAATATTTTTAGCAAAATATTGAGTTAAATGCATCTTTTTCTTTTTTGTCCCTTAGTTTTGGACGTTATAATTTCAAGAGAAGAGCTTTTTGTTCATAACTTTTTTATTATCCTTCATACATGTTTCAAATTTTAACACAACAATTAACATCTTACTGGCCAATAGTGTGCAAAAGAAGAAGTACCTACCTGGCATGGTTAGAAAAGAAGTTATGCCATTTTGAAAATTTGTCCCTTAGTTTTGGACGGTACTGTATGTTATGGTAAGCAGTAATCCCAGGAGGACCGTCTTTAGTTACCGTGGTCTTAGCGAGGCCTTCGAGATATTTTCTTTCTTTCCCACTTTACTCTATTCCAGTTTTTTTGTTCTACTGATGATGTGTTCTCAGTTCTTCCCCTTCTTTCACGACTTACTGTGCCTATGCGCGTTTATCATGTGTGAGAACTGTGTGGGAACACCCTCGTGCATGGGTTCCTCATTTATATTGGTTTGCTATGTGTCTATTCATTTTCCTCTCTTAAAACGTCTAATGTACAATGAATTAGAGCTAGGCTTGCATTAACTTATGATATTAATGATGGTCTATTGCTTGCTGAATAATTTTGCGCTTCTTATCTCCAGATAATAAAAGGTCGCAACCTCGGTTCCTGGAATGACTTCCACTGCACGACGCCCTTGCAGTATGTGTGCAAGAAGTCACGTGGTGAGTGGGTGCTGTTCTATGTGCGTCAATCTAGTTTGTTTCGTGCTGCATCCGTACATCACCTCCATAACGAGACATCGACCCTGTCAGTTGGCGACAGTCTAGGATTGTTGTCAAAATAGTAACTCGCGGGTGCACCATCCTGCCCGTCCCTCAATCAGGGCCGATTCCTGCCCTCGTCGTATACGACATAGCTATCTACTCTTTGACCAAAATTTGAAGAGGATATTGCTCCCCTCCTTGCCTCCCGAGCAATACCGTACTACCCTGAGTTGGTTTCATACCTCAGTTGTTTCAGCAGCTGTATAGTAGCTTTGAGTCCCATAATAGTATTCTGAGCTATCAGTGCCCTTCTTTGAGTGTGGATGAGTCTCTCCTCTCACAGACCTTTCCGCTCTACCCTCTCTCAGTTGCCATCAGCCGGTCTGAGCCGACTGTGAGCTTCAAGTGGAATAAATTAATTCTTCTTGTCAGCTTGAGCTGTCAGTCACCTTTTCTCTTGTCTTAACTACCCCACTGGTCTTTCACCAAGCAGTCATTGGCTGGACTCACCATCGGCCGCGCGTTTCTTGCCTCTATTCCTCTCGTCGACTTCCTGCTGCCCAGGAACCCCTCCGGGGCCACTTCCCCTAGCTGGCGCTAGGATGCCTGGACGATGTCAACGACAAAATGTTCATTTTGAAACTTTTAAGCTTTCCTCCAAGTGTAACTTAGCGGCTGCGTTCAGGCGGTGTAGTCTTGCGGGGTGTGTGCTGACTGCGGCCGGTCGTACGTGACTGGCAGTTAATCCTTTGTGGGTCCGAGACTATAAAAGGGGATCGGTGAAACCGTGAAGCCGGCTCGGTCTCACTTGCCACCTGCCCGTTGTGCTGTGCACAGCTCTGCTCCACTCCTGTCTGGTGTAACTTTACCGCTGGTGTAGTGCAGCTGCTAGTGGTGAAACTTTATTTTGCCGGTGTAATCTCGTTATGTTTGTGGAAACTTCAGACCACCAGTGTATCATTTCGTAGCCGGTGTGCGCTTTTCTCTTGAAGGCTTTTGTCTCACAATTCTGGTTGAGCTTTCATTTTAAGATTTGTTGAACTTTAACTTGTGGAATTAATAAAATTTGAAACTTTACCTTTTTAAGCTTTACTTAGATTTGAAAGCAGCCAGAATCACATCAACAATATCAACGAACAACATTACTTTCTTACTCTTATTTCCCAACTTGCTGATCCCGTGCGCGTTGATACTGTATGGGAATGCCCTCGGGCATGGGTTTCCTGTTTCTATCGACTTACTATATGTGCCTTGTTCTTTTCTCTGTGACATCGTCTTCGTACGAAGACGGAGGCTTAAACCTCTGACTATAATTAACTAACGAAGGTGCGGTCCGGCTCTGTAATCGCTGTGGTCACGTGGACGTGCGCCTCCAGCACGCGGCTGCAGGACTGAAACTCCTCAGCCTGTTTCGTGTACGCCTAAACTCCAACTCTTTGAAGACTACTATTTTACGCTCTCCCTCTGTACAATGCTTTCCCTTTTTCATAAAAACCAACCGACTCTGCCACATTAACGAAAGACACTATTTATTTAACCTTGTAATTCTATATTTAATACTATTCCTTGAATACTAACGCCGTCAATGGCGAATGAATAGAACGCTGTTATATCGTCCTTGTATCGAATACGGCGGGAAAACCCTGAAGACAATAATAATATTGATTTTCCTTTTCATGTGCCACGTTATATAGGAATTACCCAATTGCCGAACCAACTCTATTTCTGAACAAAAATCATTATTTGATAGGTGAATATAATAATCCCATCAAATAATAACTGTTTGTTCGGAAATAGAGTTAGTTCGGCAATTGGGTAATTCCCCTAGTCAGGATAACAACGGATAGCTCATGGACACATACGAATATTTCGCACAGTTTACTTCTGCAGTTTTTTGGAACTTGCCTCTTGTCTGCATTGATAAATTTCTAATTCTAGTGCACAATGTCTACACTGCTGGAGGGGTCGAGTATCTTAACTCAATAATCGTCCTGAAGCGCCTAGAGACGCGGCTGTCCAACCAATCACTCGACACCTACCCCTCTCATTCATATCTTTCGTTCTTCAGATATCTTAATGATTTGGAGTTTTTGACATAATGGCAATGGCTCAGAGAGGGCTGCCATTGCTTTAGTTTAGTTAGGTTTGCCCATCCTATGTTATGGGGAGTAGCGCCCCCAGAGGGTTTGCGTAAGTTACCTTAGCCATTAGCTAGGCCTTCGGGACGTCTGTCTTTCGTATCCACTTTGTTATCGTCCCATTGTGGTAGGCAGCCCGTGCTTTTGGAGGGAAGGGGTGCGGGATGGGCGCATACCACAAAAGCCGCTTATATGCTGCTGCTACCGCTGCAATGTTAACCCAATATGCAACACTAAGGCACCACTTCACCTCCCAAACACACTAATAGGTTACTTGCTTTGGTTACGTCCAACCTGAACCTCTCACCCAGTCCTAACTCGTCACTCACCGCCCCGTGCCCCCACTCAATACCAACAACACAACAGTCAGTAATGCTACGGGGCGCACAACCGCGAGGTCAGACCTATGGGGATCGTAAGGGTCACAGTTCAGAGAAGGACGCACTGGTATTGTCAGGTTTAAGCCTAGTGAGACGCTGCTAATCGCATATATCTGTTAACTTTTTGAGTTTTCTTACTATTGAATGTTGGGAATGAATATTAAGATATGACGATGTTGGAACTATTGACCTGAATAAACCAACCGATTGTATTTACTCCGTTCTATATGACCTAATTTTTAATCAGGCGGCCAAAATACCTAATGCTCTAAACGAACGGTTGAACGTTGCCCGCTTTGACTAGTTCATATGGTTTCACCTTCCAAACGGCACTATTGTCACTTCAAGGGCCAAACTATGATTCACTGGATCGTGTCTATCGCCTGAGTGAGTAAATCTTGGGTTAGAGGGCAAGATCAATTAATGGTTTCCGGTGGTTGCACTAAGCCTCAACTCTAGGTTAAACGGCCACTCTCGCCGACCGGCTACCTATCATGGCCAAAGTCGAAGTTACAAAGTGGCCGATCCACGGCAGTGGCTATTGTGGAATCGAGGCTCAATACAATAACCCGCTAGGTGGCAACAGTCTAACAAGCTCATTATGCCAGACAGCAACCTATCTTTGTCAAAGACAACTGTATAATTGCGGCTGTTGCCCAATTACGTTAGAGGTCAGAGGCTAGGTCGCTCAATCAATGGTTTGCGACGATCACCACCCGAGACGCTAATCCAGGTAATATTGAAGTCAGATTTCAATGAAATTGGTTACAGCTGGTGACAGACGATAAACTTCACTAAGTAGTCCTCAAGCTAGGCCAAGTCCAAGGGCCGTGATAAGGTGACTACCGACCGTTCTAAGTTACAAACTTAGAGCACTGTCACACAGCTCTTACTCACCGGGTTATTCACTTAGTCCAACCTGGTTATAAGGCCTCTCAGGTAACTCTTGCGGCAACCAGCCAATTTGTAACTACCGTCGTAATTGAATTTCAACTCGGCACAAGGGAGTGGCAAAATCAAAGAGAGGGAAAACTGTGTCGTATAATACCTCAAAGATATATACATTGGGAGCAGTATTTCCAGAGAGCACAATGTGGTGGGCCTAACACACGGGGGCTAAACATCAGTACGGCTCCAGTATCCGGCAATGGCATTAACTAAACAAACACCAGGCCTACCCGACCGCCTTGCGCGCACAAACTTCACAGCCTACTCGCAAGAGGCCTACTCACATATTATAGCACCTTAACACAGTGGCAGCCTTGGCACAGGCGACAGCTCAGGAGTACACGACCTCACTCGCAGTGTACTAGTTCAAGAGTGAGCTGTCGTGCCACGTCCTGCCTCTACAGTGCGTACTTGTTCTCAATGGAGGTTTGAGGAGGGCGGGCGATTGGCGTGAATGGAGGTATTGAAAGTCGCGAATGTGACCCACTACACAATCTTTTACTCCTACTGATCTTTCTTCCATCTGTTCTTCCTCTTCTTTCCCGACTTGCTGTTCCCATGCGTGTTAATCCTGTGTTGAAACACCCTCGTGCATGGGTTCCATGTGTCTAGCGTCACACTATGTGTCCCTTCATTCTTCCTCTGTAATATCGCCTTTGTTGTGGAAACGGAGACTTGAACTACTGAATATAATAATAATAATCATAGAGGGCTACTCTCTGGAAAAGGGCCTGTTGGTCCGTCTACTGCCAGCTATCTCATCTAATATTTGTGAAACATTGGGCGGTGCCGACGGAGCATGAAATTTATGCATTGGTACCTTATCATTTTTGGTGGTCACACGTTCTGTGTTGCCTCCCTATTGTTGCATTTACAACTTGGGCCTTCACCGATATTTTCCCATAGTTATTGTCTCGGTCGAGGACCAATATCTGGGAACCAGTAGGTATGTCTCTTCTCCCTCTCATGCTAATGCTGTGGTGCTTTCTTAAATAAGATTGTTTTTCTCGTTGAGTATGAATGAACGTTCAATCCAGGGTATCAGGTATATTTTATAGATAGTTTATCAGTCTTGCAAGTTGCATATTATTGATAATTGTCAACATTAGCTGAGATTTGTATAAGGATGAAGAATAGCGTTGGTGGATAGTCTACAGACTGAGTAACTAAAACCGTTTTGAACCTGGTACGATGTACAATTAGGCTTAACTCTTTTCCATGAAACATTTATTTGGTTACGTATTATATAGCGGTTTTATTCCTGCCACATCTGGTGTGTAACACGTGCGTGAAGTTATCTTCTGTTTATGAAGCATCTACGAAAAATTGGAACTTAGGTACGATTTGTTTTTAAGTTTGTTGCACTCGCTGTGCAGTGAGGCCGGAGAGCCTGTCCAGAGCGCCTGCTGAGCACCAGTTGCTGCAGCAGAAGTGGCAGGAAAAGATGCAGGGCATCCAGCAGAAGCTGGCCACCGAGCAACAGCTCTATGGGGACATGCTCATCATACCTGACCTTGTGGACTCGCCTGACGGCCTGCCGCTCAAGCTCAAGGCTCTGCTGCAGTGGTAGGTGCCAGGCTGCTGCTGCTGCTGCTAATGAGTTCACATTAACTTACAACGTACAGTGCGCGTTGGATCATGTACTGATGACCTACAAGTATATAACGTTACAACTCGTCTGTATTCACTTTCTCTATAAGGCGATCCTTTATAGCTTTTGTTCTTGCAACGCGACGATTGTGTAAATTCCTCAGAAAACGACAGCTATTGTGTCCGTCTTTTGCTTGTACTCTGGAGGATGTCGGTGAAATATTTAGTAAAAGTACTAGGCCTGGGAGATTTGTGGTGCACTGTGATCGCTTGTTTGATTGAGCTTGGGTTTTATGAAGTTTTAGCTCTGCAGACTGCGAACGATTGCTGTGTACTCTTGAATTCAGAGTCACGCAGTGTTCTCCGTTTTCACCGGATGGTGATAGGTAATATACACTGCCCTGCCCCTTTGCACAAAGTAACAATACTTCGGTGCCCTGATCAGGACCGCCGCCACCCATCCTGGCCACTGGCTGCTGAAGACGGACGACAGCGCCCTGGTGAACGTGCGTCGTGTGCAGGAGATCGTCTTCGCCAACCGCTCCCACCACGGCTCCCGTCACGGTTAGTACCTCCTGCGCTCTGTAGAGCTTGGCTATACGTGTCAAAACTTACAGGAAACCCGACCCGCGTTTTATGGGTCTTTCGGCTCGTAATTAAGCAAATGCTGAATATTGTCGCTAAGCACTTGTTTATTTCATACTAACAGCTCCGCCTGTGAACGACAAAATGTTCATTTGGGAAAATTTATAAACTTTCCTCTAAATGTAAATTAGCGGCTGTATTCGGGCGGGGTAGTCTTGCGAGGGTGTGTGCTGCCTGCGGCCGGTCGCACGTGACTGGCAGTTGATCCTTTGTGGGCCCGAGACTAGAAAAGGGGCTCGGTGAAGCCGGCTCGGTCTCACTTGCTTAATGTTTGTGATAACTTTAGACCACCAGTGTATCGCTTCGTAGCCGGTGTGCGCTTTTCTTTTGAGAGCTTTTTGTCTCCCAAGTTCTGGTTGAGCTTTCATTTCAGGATTTGTTTAACTTTTAACTTGTGGAATTAATAAATTTACAACTTCAACTTTTTAATCAGTACTTTTACTTGAAAGCAGCCAGAATCATGGCGACACGCCTACTGAGCACCACCGCCACTCCAGTCTTGCGTGTTGCAGGTTGTGTCGAAGGTGTTGTTGTGTCGCACTTCGAGCGGCTGCGTGCCATACCGCGCCTGGGCCAGCAGGCGGAGTACCACTATAGCGGTATGACCTTCCCCTCCACTCCCGCTGGTGAAGGGTACATCCTCTCAGGTGAGCAGCACTCCCCCGTCCACATGGACGACAGCAACAACTTGCTCTCCCACCATTGCCTAGTTGGCGCGCTGCTCTTCCACTGTCTGTCTCATCAGCATACGGAACCGTGTGTAATTTCCACCACCACTTCCATTCAACTTTTTCTTCGTTAAATATTGTTTTTTTTTTCAACAGTTTCCTGTTATCAACTGTCCATTACTCAGACGATATCTCTCATCTGAAAGTTACAGTCCTAACATCCCGTTTGACTGCGCCTCCCATAGCGTCCAGTTACGGCTGCAGTCTTGTACTCGTGTCATCATTACGAGCAGCTCGGTTTCATTTCAGCGTTTCCACTGAAGCGTAAGCGAGTGACCGCATGGCGCCCTGTGCAGGTGAGGTGGTGCAGGGACTGGCCGACATTGCGCCACAACTGCGGCCCTACGCCACCGATGACCAAAGCCTTGCCGTGTGGCTCTCATCGCTCGTCTTCCCCTGCCATGTGGCTGCCCAGCCCCTGCGACTGAGCGACCTCCTGCTGTGGCTGCGCCGTGCAGGCTCTCTCACTCTCTCAGGTACTCGCCGTGCATTTTATTCTCTTGCAGCTATACTTTGTGCTAAGTCCAATTAGCTAGCGACCCTTGATACTTTTCAGCGCTGTCTGTGAGTAACACTTTCCTGACCTATTGTTGTTTGTGCCGTCTTTCGTTTGTCAGTTCTCAGTTTGCTCGACATACTACGGGTCCTTTCGTATTCTTATCGTGAAACCCCTCGTCGTATCTTGAAAACACTTGTGGTAGCTATAGCTGTACGCAGGTGTGTTATCTTAGGTGAGGATGTGTCTCCTGCAGAATGTATACCTATGTGACTGTGAGGCTGTTCAACGCAGTTATGATACAACGAACTCTGGTTATCAATAGTGTACCTGACAGACAAACTGACAATAGTTGTATCATTACGTTAAATATTTGCATGCGCAGTGCGAATGAATGTGAGCAGAAACGAATGCACTGACTACCCAACTAGTGAGGTTCACGTTGTGGGGGGGGAACACAGTCTTATCTATTTAAATGCTATTGCACCCACACGATAAAATAGTACTTGTCACTAATGTATTAATTATGTTGTTCGGTGATTTGATTCCTTTCCCAACTTGTTGTGCCCGTTCGCTTTCATCCAGTCCGGATCTGTAAACCATCTCGTGTCTGAGCTCAATGTTTTTATAATTATTTCATTTTCTAATTGCTCGTCATTGCACTAAGCATAGAAGCTTTTACCCTATAATAAAAACAATTATTGCAATATCACCGCCTTGCAGCTGTTGGGAAGTTCCTCGATAATATGTTGCTGGCGAAAACACCATCATCCCCTGGGGACGACATCACCACCACAGCAGCAACGCTACGCCCCCACGCGGCAGGTGTCGCCCCCGCCTCCCTCATCACGGAGCCCTGCTGGCTGCGGTCCCTCGAGTCCTGTGAAGAGAATTTTGTCATCGCAGCCAACCTATCACTGACGGATATAGACCGCCTCTACAAGAAATACTTCAGATAATAATGCATGTGGTTCTCTTGCCACTCGTTGCGACGTATTGTTCGTATTAGTGCCTGCCTGCCTGCTCATGTGGATCTTGATTGGTAGGCCGCAGAGCGAATGCGCTTGCTGCTCAGCGGTTAGCTATGTCACGTGTGATCTCTTAACCCAACCCACTCTCCATGCGACATTCTCAGTTATGTTATCTGTATTCCAGTGCTTTAGATTTTCATTTTGCAGGGCCTTATTCTCATTCCGGCCCCACTATAGAAAATATTTACGCGCTGGAAACTTGTGACGTTGCGCAGGATTGTTCCACTTCAGTGGATGTTTGGGAAGACAACCCGTCTGTGTCTGCCTGGTGAACCCGACCGTACGTTTTCGACGTCTTGGCAACATCTGCTGCAGCGGTACTTGAATTTTAAACTCCCTACAGTTGCAGAAGTTACCTAATAGTTTCGTACTTGAGAAGTGTTTTGGCATTTCTGGTTTGTTTCTTCTCCATTTTATTTTATGTATGGTAGACTGGACTATAAGATATGTACTTTAACAGTAAGGTGTTTTTAATATATGTTGGATTAATCTCGATTTGCAACGTAAGTAATTACTGTGCGGATAGTAGTGATGTCTGCAGTGAGGTTAGAATTACTTTTTCATCGTTTATTAATTCAAATTCTGTAGTTGGCATGAGTGGATGTGCGTCTTTCCTCTTCAGATGCCGCGTGTGTTCAGTGGTCTGTGATATATCTGCCTGCTGAACTTGGGGACATTCATATGCTTGCGTCAGTCTGCATAATTAATGGCGATGTTGTCTCACCTCTGTCTCCAGTTCTCTATAGCACCCCATCATAACTTAGCCTCTGCGTCGCCTGTCCGGCCCAGGGCTACTCACAAGCTCTGATGGAACATCAGGGTGTGTCGCAATAACACCAAAACCGGGCTACCGCAACCTGAAGAAAAGGTTACCGTAACCCGAAAAGTGGTTGTGAGAGCGCCACCTAGTGGCGAACGAGCGGTGTAAGCTGAAGTACTCTGAAATTCTGTTTTAATTGAAATTTTTTCAATATAATTCCAAGTCACTGATCTGATTTACTTATTCTGGTGTACGGAGTTTGTTTGTTGCGTATTTGAATTAATTTAATGTGCTCCTTTCATTCAAATAGACGTTTGTGCTCGGTGACCTACATCGCTCTAACCCGTGTCGCAGTCGTCATTTTGAGCTATGGTTGCGACTGGCTGGGTCACCGGTGTAGCACCGGTAACCCAGAAATGCTGATTGCGACACACCCCAGTTTAGTTTAGGCCCTTTTCTGATGTCTTCTCTTTACTTTTCTGTCTTACTTTACTGCACGTTTTATTGCTCTAACTTTTATATATTGAACTGTCTATGCTGTACTTTAGAGAGTATCGACACTCTGAACGTAAGTTGTGAATGTGCAAATTGCTCTTTGTGTATGTGTGTTGATTATATAATTATTAATTCACGAGTTACTTGGTATAGAAGACCCGAGGGCACCTCCTCAGTACCGCCTATGGTGTGTTGAGTGTTGTGCCGAGGCTACACAATACAGTCGTACGCTGAACTCACGATCGGCCATTCACAAAAAGAGCTTGCTGTTGTATGCTGTGGCCCCGGCCTTACAAGCTAAGCTATGCTTAACTTCCTGCACTAGCTTTAGAATGTCAGTAGCTTGAGAGTTCTTTCCAAACACTATTGTTTGCGTTACTGCTCTAATTGGTGTATTATTTTTATCTCTTGACAGGCTTTGCGTTTTCGTTTTCCGCCAGTAGTAGCGGTCTTACCAAATATAAAAACTGTTGAACAAATGTAGTGAATTATCTTCTAATTTGAGACTTACTGGCAGATCTTTTGAGAGTATAAACTAGTGCGCCCTACATGACGCAATGATCTGATGGCTACCACAACAGCCGTGTATATTGGTCTCTCTAATTCAGCTTTTATCTATCTACACTGCTGTTAGTTACGAATTGAGTAGCAAGTAGTTTGTGACTTGGTTTGTTTCTTTGCTATTGTTCTGTTGGGGTGTGTGTTGCGTAGTTTAGTATTTGTTTTGTATTTCATCTTAACATCAATTTGTGTCATACTGTGATAGATATGCTCTGCAGCACTGCCTTGGCATATAAGCTCCATGTGTTGCAACACCGGCGCTCGCATATAACGTTCATGGAAGCATTTGCTTCCAGTTTCCCTACTCCTATTTACAGTCTTCGTACTGTTCTACCGCTCCTTTCCCGACTTGCTGATCTCGTATAAGGGGATCGTGTGCGTGTTTGCGCACGCATGTATCTTGTTTACACTAAGCGCGCCTGCCTGTGCTTTAACGTGCTGTTGATCTGTGTCCGCGACAGTGGACAGGTTACGAACCTAATAATAGTGTGATTTTTCCGTCTTTAGTGTTAATGAGTTAGCGATGATTGCATTTAGTAGAGATCTGGCTATAGTACGTCCGTGCGGAAATCCCCAGACTGCGGCTATAAATGTTCAGTTCTGACACTGTAGCGTTGTCAGCGGCCGGTGATATTTGCTTGGAATGGTAGTGTGTTGTGATCTTATTAATTCAAAACTATGTTTGAGGAGGGTCGTATATCCATTTTTTTTATTGCTGTTAGCACGACTTGGCAGATTCTCAGCTGTGGAGGGAATGTCATCGTTCACTGTTATACTTCTGGTAACGGTGCACTGACTTCTTGTCTCGAGGATATGGTTAAGTCAGTGAAAATTTCCTACATTTTGGCTTTGTCTCACTTGAATACCATTTGGTCTGATCTCCGAATGACCGACCGACCATGTAACGAGTTTGTTAGACCTCCGATGTTGCGCATGCCGTTGTCTTGCATTCCTGAGCACTGGAGCCGAAGATGCGAGGCTTCTGAACCAAAAGGAGTAAATAAAAGGCTTCGTATATTATAGCTTTAGTTTACTTATCTTGCGATGTGTTTGTCATACATAGGATCGATCTCAATAATAGAAGCGGTTGGCCAACGAAGTTGCCGGCCTTTAGGGGAACTTATTCGAGAAAACCGTGCTGCTCAGGCGATGCTGTGCGTAGCATGCCTCACGTTCCTGAAGTTGTCCATGAATGTTACTTAGAGGTGGTGGGAAAACAAGTGCATGGATAAGTTATTAACTTAATTTCACGTACATTCTTCATTAGAAGAAAATGCATCACGACAGCAACAATGAAAGGCAAACAAAAACTCTAGATGTAGCTGTGTGTTATCCATTATTAGCATGATTAGGTTATCAACTCGTGTAGTACTCTGGCCAGATGCTTACCGCTTGGATGCGGCAAGAAGCTGCCCAGTGTACAATGGTTCCTGTAGCGGCGCACTAATTAGCTCCTAAGCCTACGCGCAGTAACATTTGGCGGTGAACTGAACATAAAAGACACCACAGGGCGAGAAGCGAAGCAAGTAA
>LQNS02278083.1:8488618-8499612 GCA_001587735.2 Parhyale hawaiensis | reverse complement strand
TCTCCCAAGCCAGCACCACCACACGTCTGTACTGCAGAGTACAACTCTCCCAAGCCAGCACCACCACACGTCTGTACTGCAGAGTACAACTCTCTCAAGCCAGTACAACCACACGTCTGTACTGCAGAGTACAACTCTCCCAAGCCAGCACCACCACCACACGTCTGTACTGCAGAGTACAACTCTCCCAAGCCAGCACCACCACACGTCTGTACTGCAGAGTACAACTCTCCCAAGCCAGCACCACCACACGTCTCTATCACAAATCAGCAGACAAAGGCGGAGGTTTTAACATTCATGAGGACGGCCAGCGATCCAATTAAGTGTCCGTCACGGCCTGAGCTTTTTAGCAGCGGCGGAGGCGGAGGCGCAGGCGCTAGGGGCACAAAGGCGTCTCACAAAACTACGGCAGAAAAACTTGGCGCTTTTGTGTCGTCCGTGAGAGCTGAGGGGCGATCTGAGGCGCGTCTTCACCGCCGGTCTTAATTTGACAGCAGAAAAGCGCCGAGGCTCGCAAGTCCTGTACAGGGCACCAGGGGACCTGGAGCCACGTCACCGAGCAGCTGTCAGCGTCATCTTCCTCTCTAACTGTTCCTGTACGGTATTTTCTAACCATCGTTAGGTCAGAGTAACATACGGTACATGTCAGGATGCTGCCGGTTTAAAGGCTTTACTGCACCTCATATAATTTTAAGTTTCACGAAGACTGAATCGTCTATCTCGAGTTATTCTGCAAAGAGAATATGAATTTTCTAATCCTATGGAATATATACCAGTATATATTTTCGCTACCCTCGCAGGTGGGTTAACGGACACCAACTTGAGCGCCCAGCCGTCACAAATGACGTTTACAATTTTCTAATTGACCCTTTTATTGTTCTCGCAATCAATAAGAGTTTGCTGCAACATAGGCCTCATGCCTGTAGGCTAGATCTTCCATGAAAGTAATAGAAGTTGTGCCGGCACGGTTTTCGCACGAGTTTACGAGAGCAAAATATCCCTCTTGCTGGTGGAAGCGCGAATAAGAGCTTGGAAATGCCAGAAAGATAAGCAGCACCAAGAATATATAGTTAAACTAGAGCACTTTGACTAGGTTGCACGAGCTGATAGCAGAAGAAGAACGGATGCGATCTTATATTTGAATGTACTTATTGCGTTTCTAACATTGAAGTTGAAGCAATGAAAAGATATCCACAGCTTCAATTAGCTCTCTGATGCATCCTGAGCCTTAGGATCAATTCCATTATTTCGTTATCATTGCCTAGCTTGGGGGCAGGTACGCGCTCTCCGAGTGCTTTAGTTTTTAGTTACTTGCCCATTTTTGTCACGCTTAGAAGAACACAGATAGACGAAAATTAGGCCAGGTTGCAGACGATGGCAAAAGTATCAAAAGTATACGGAAACCTCATGTTCGAATTCACATCTTGCACTGCCAACGTTGAAACCGAAGGACTGAAGACATCTGAAGCTTCCTTCAGTATGCTCTGATGCATCCTGATTCTTTGTTTCTTCCCACAAATCATTTCATTGCATCATTTACTCTTCCAACTTTGTTCCACTCGTCACTGAGCAAAATATTTCAACTTATATGATATCCTGCCGTATTCATTATACCGAATCAAAATTTTTATTTGAGTGATGATTGACTGCCTGTAAAAAGCAGTTTATTTTTTTTTTTTCGCTGAAGCCGAGACCGCTCTTCACTCACACATGTTCCTTTCAGTGCCAGTTGTATTTTTAATGAAAGTGTGGCAGTGGAGATGTTTCACAAATTCTTCACCGTCATTTTTGACGGCCAGGTACACTGGTATTAAATAGTACCTAGCTACGCTTTTAGGCGATGCGGGCTTCAGAAAATGTAGTAGCTCGAGCACACTTGAATGTAGCAGTGGAAGTTTTTACTAGCGCTTCAGTGGCACACTGCCTATCACACTTGAATGACCTGCTGCCTCATCTTGTTATTCGCAGCAAATGAATTTTCCCCCATCTAAATCCATAGCATTGGAACAGGGCGACGGAGCAACTAAGCAACCAACAAACTACGTTTCATATGTAGTGGATCATCAACTTTAATATGAAAAAAAATCAGCAAAAAACTGGATGTCAGCAGTTCCAACATCGATAACCAGAAAAACAATACTTAGAAACTGTTAGAGAACATGACTGAGCGCAGAAGAGACTGCAGCAGCAGCAACACTTAATATATTTCCTAACAAGCTGGTTAAACGTGTAGCCGCAGAACCGCTAATGAGAATGTTACACAGCGTCGTAAGGTAAGGGACAACAGTAAGTTAGAACGAGGCACAGGCAAAGGGAGATAGAGTAGAGACATAAACATAAAAGATGACAATCCTTAAGATAACATAAGAATGAGAGCAGGAAACTGCCGACAGGACAGGGGGCGGCAATGTAGGGGGCGGAGAGGAGGGGGAGCAGCAGCATCAATGTTTCCCCGGACTTCCCCAGGCGTCAGCTGGGCACTGAGAGGGTCGTGAGGCTGGTGTGTGTATGCTGACTGTACACACGCGCCTGCAGCCTCACAGGGCGCGTTGGCGGCCTACGCAGTGTAGTCCCTCAGCAGAGAGAAGGACCAGCGGCAGCTGCAGCAAGCGTGTCGCTATAGTGAACACTGTATGCAATACGAGGGGCAAGTAGGGTAAGACAGGAGGAGAACCCGCACCGGGAAAAACAAATCGAAAAAAAAAAAATAAGGAACACCACAAGCGTATTATACTGTGTGAATATTATCATCACAGCATAACAAGCAAACGCGTACGAGCGTCCAGCACCAAGGAAAAGTTTAGGCTCTAGTAATACAAGAGAGTATAACTTCAGAAGCTTCGTTGAGGTCCTTACAGCCATCAACAGAAGCTGAAAATCTGCAACCCGGCGTCTTCCGCCGTTTTACATGTACGCTGCAAGGCTCCTAGATGAGCCAATATCCGGTCCTGGGCGGAGCGCACAGAGCGGCACTGCAAGGCCCCAGAGGAGCACAAGCACACGGCCGCCCTAACTCGCCATTTCCGCTCACAAATGCCCAGCATATTTCCGCGAAACATTTCCTGTGTTGTGGCTAAGAAAGACCTCCCTTGTGTGTCCGGCGGGGGCGCGTGTCCCGCTCGGCCTCTGCGTCCTTATTCTGAAGGGCGGCAGGCAAGGCATGAGAGGCAGCCTCTCGAGCTGCACTCGCATCAAAATTGATATTGTCATTTAACTGTCCGGCCAAGCGACGCTACCAAGTGTCAACTTAAGCCGAGACTACACGACGCTGTTGCACGCCCAAGTTGATACAAGAATGCAACTCGCTCGTCGTTGATGCCACCGTATCTATGCTGCCGACATAAACTGTGCATCGGGACGACTTGCGAGCTGCACATCCGCTAATTAACTTGTGTGCGCGGTTGTATCGTGTGGTTCCGGCATTAGGAGGCACATCACTCATAGTAACAACCCATAGATCCAGTATACTGCCTCACCAGTAGCAGCACAGGACTATCCAAAGTTACGGTTCCATTACAGATAAGATTTGCACGAGCTACAAATACTAAGGTAAGTCTATAGTAACTCGATT
Source organism: Parhyale hawaiensis (assembly GCA_001587735.2). NCBI lineage: Eukaryota > Metazoa > Arthropoda > Malacostraca > Amphipoda > Hyalidae > Parhyale > Parhyale hawaiensis. Next base: position 8,496,041 of record LQNS02278083.1, on the reverse strand, counting down.
TTTGACTTCGGTAAGGCGTGACCTGCTCATATTAGGCTGCTTAACAAGGGATTTTAACTATCTATTTGAAGCTCTGCCATTTGAATCAAAACTTAGGTAAATGCGAATCATATTACAATATGTATTTAGTTTCTTTGCAACTGAATGCTTGAAATAACTTCACCTGAGCAGAATATGCCAACCAACAGAAATAATTTCAGAAATTTTAGGGCCAACTATATGGTGAAAAAAGATCTTTGATTCCACTCACGGCAGGAATTTCCGAGCAACAGTGCCTTTTTTCGTAAAACGTACAGTCAAAGGAAATTCTACAATTCCAAACCTGTGCCATTATTTTGCTTACAATGAGAAAAACGAGGACTGACAACAAACTACAGTACATATATATATAGAAATTCTTCAAGCTTCATATAACTAGAGCTTGCAAACTGACAATGTGGTACAACATACGGCACACGGTTCCGTCAGCTATTTCATGGGGGCCGATGCCAAATGCGCGGTCAGCTGGAGACTGACCGCTCACTATACTGCCGCCACCAAACTAACCCTGAAGCACAACAAGTTCATGACGAGGTCACCTCTCAACGTTCTCAGAACATTTAACAAATTCCAAAGAGGAAGACCAAGAGGCGGTGACGGCTGCAGATGGCCTCCACTCAGCAGCCTGAAGTAAATTATGGCAAGGGTCGCCGTCCCCTGCTGCTGCTGCTGCCGAGGGCCCCAAAAGCAAGGGCCAGAGGCTCTCTAAGAATGTGGAAGCAATCAATACAAGTCTTGGGAAGGTGCAGAGAAATGCTGGCGCAATTAGCAGCCGTCTATGGGGCGTCGTACAGTGACTTATTGCAGCTCGAGCAGCTGACAGCTCCGGGTCTGAGCAACAGCTGCCGGCACAGAGCTGAGCAGAAGCGGATCCGCCACCCCAGAGTTCGACTCAGTTGGTCGTACAGAGCAGTTCAACTTCCCAATGACTACACAACGAGAACACATTGAGCTCACGACTTCAAGTAATTTTACAAACTGACATATGTAGGGGGCACGGCTGCCGGCATCGGAGTCATAGTCGGCAGGAGTCCAGCATTTTTGGAGTCCAGGGAGTCGGAGATAGAAATTGGCAGGACGCAGAAGTCGTAGTCGGATTTGGTCCATCAGACTCCTCAGCCCCAGTGGGCGGGACGGTCAGGGGCAGGTGTGTGGCAACACCGGCGCACGTCCTGCTGTTTTGGACACCTGCGGTTTCACCATGGCGGCACCCTGGCACGTACCCGTACCCAATGGCCAAACTGCGATGGGTTTGAGGGATGACCTTATCGGTACAGAGAGCGTTATAGACCAGCAGCAGCAGCTTAATGAGGTGAATCACACATAACTCACTCTGGAATCTCTGTACAGCACAGCCCTAAGCAAATTATTCGACACGTCAGGATAGTCAGGCGTTAGAGGCCACATGGATCTCACACCACGTCCAAGCTGACACGGCGCCGCACCGTCGAAAATATCGGCAGCGGCAAATAATGTGCAATTTTTTCTGTATAATTATTCAGTTTACCCCGCACCGGACTACATACGGCAATCAATGCATGTTCACCAGAAAGCAGAGATGTCAGTCTCGCCAAAAGCTGCAGGTGCCCTAAGACGTACCCGCGAGGCTGAAACTACAAGGAGGGAGGGGGCAACAACACCGTTAGCTCATGCGCAGGCAGCTCGCGTCCAAAAGCAAGTGAGGGGCCTGCCTCCTCCCTCCCCCCCCACCTTGCAGTGCGTGACCACAGGTCGTACCTGCGACAGACCCCACACCTCCTGATAACACCTGTCGTCCTGACAGTGTGGCAGATACGCTCTACTGACTGCTGGTCGGGACGGCAGTAAATAGCCATCAGCTATCGGTGATGGAAGGGCGGGGCTTCCAACACAAGAGAGGTTGAAAATTTACATACTCACCGACATGCCTACCGTACTCTCTCGAGGTCACTAATGAATTGAGATCCATAACATTCTATATCATCAACTGCGCTCTACTGCGCTTCCCTCACTTTTTCAACGGCGTTACGGAGATCGGATCCTTACGGCGAAAAAGCTCTTCGCTCCTAGCCAAAAGTCACCGCGCACAAGTCCCCCACCTTCGCATAAGAGGAGCAAATGATGCAGTCAGAGTACCTTTGTCAGCAGCAGGCCGGCAGTTCTCCCCCTCGAGACGCAGTCGCGGCACAGGCTTCAGTTTGTCTGACTCTGGAGAGACCAAATCGAGAAGAGCTTCCCTCGTCTGCCAAGACGTTCCCCTCTGAGGCCATCAGCCACACGCGGTGCCAGCCGCGCGGGGGCGAGGGACGACTTGAAGCTGAAACTGTGACACTCCGTGTCTCATATTTACCCCTCACATTTCATTATAACTTACAAAAGAGCAGTAATTCATATTGTGCCGGGAGGGGGGGGGTCTTAGTGACAGCAGGCCACAACGCCTCGTAATCTACTGTATTTGAAAAAAAGAAGATATGATAAGACTGAGGAAGTAAGTTAGCTGGTGATCGAGTCTTAATACAGAAATTTTGTACATGTCCGTCAAGTATCGGGATATATGGCCACTGCACCTCAGAACATTCAATAAAAGTTTTAATTTATATCGTATTGACATTTTTCTCTCCATACCATAAGCGAGCAGGTCTTCATTATAATGTATTTTTTTCTGAGAAGAAAATTTTGCTAAATTTCTGATATTATATATAAGATATGAAGCCTATAAGCTGATATTAATAATCATGCACATTGTTCATAGATTTTCTATGTCTATAGACATTGTAGCTGCATGTTTACCTACAACTGAAGATATAAAACTTACAAGTACAAAATCTCATACTTACTAAGCCTTTATAGTTATTACTGATTAAATTTGATCGGTAACTGTTCGGCCAGCGATACTTCTAAGCAGTAAATATTAGCGCAAACTGTGGCTGATGATATGTAAAACCTTATAAAGAAAACTTCCCGTTCCATAATACTGTTACAAATGCTCTGCTCTAAGTAGCGAATGTACTCGGTATAGAAATTGCATAACACTTCAAGACAAGTTCAAGATTTCATAATTCCCAATTCAACAGCAATCGATTGCTGTGCTTTAGTGACATAATAATTGCTGCTTATGTGCACTGAGAGACCTTTAATGGCTGAGAAATAAATTACTTTAAAATATAGCGGTTGGGCAGCAGCAGCAGCACAGCGCGCTTCAGGATGAGGAGCCAGAGCACAGGCAATGACGGGCCCGGCAGCGAGACACCAACAAGACCTCAATTTGTTGCCCCGCACTCGATCTGTCGGGCACGCGGGGGCGTAAGTGCGCTACCAGTACTCGGAATGTGCCCTTACGAGCCGCTAATGCTCCCATCAGCAGCATTTGTGCAGCTCAGCACGTCACGCGGCCGCCACTTGAGCGTCACGCTCCTGCATGGCTGCGATGCAATCGAGTGACGCTCCCTGAGCGGCGGCAGCTGAGCGCAATGGAGTGCTCGACTTAACCCACTCGGCGAGTCCTAACGAGATACTCTCGAGCATAATGCGAGCGTAGCTAAGCGCGCCTGCGGCAGCGATCGATAGCCAATCGAGGGGCCGCACCGACAACGGTTGGGAGATCGGATGAGCAGCGAGTGTAGGCGGTGTACGACACTCTCAAGTCTTTGGGTGTGAGTGACGTGCATGTCGAGTCATGCAGAAGAGACCAATAATGCGCCACAGTCATGTTACACGGCCCGCCATTGGCGATACGAGACCGCGGGATCGTACGCAAGTTCTTTTTGCATTTTTCGAACTCCCTAAACCTACACGTACCGTCTAGTACACTCAAGATACCTGGCAGCCTGCAGCTCCCACACGCTTCAGCAAATGGAGACAGGACACAAAGGCACCACCGGCCGCCAGGAAAGGCAACTTGAGGAAGAGCAGCAAGGAATGCCAGAGGGCTCGCCTGTGTGCCTTAGCATTAGCCGCACACGCCACGCTTGTTTGTAGTCCACTTTGGGTCGCCTGACTATCCGGTGCATCGCTCCAGGCCTGGAACATCTAAGCGAGGAAGAGAGGAAGGGAAGCGCTGCTGCGCCCTCTGCTCCTTCTAGAGCAAAGGCCATCAAGATCCAGAGGGGAACTGACAAACGAAACACCACTTGACCATTGAACCCTTGGCTCTTAAGTACCTAGGTCCTGATTGGCGACAACGGATGACACAAGGTACACTACAAGTACAGTGCCCAGTACAAGTAACAGACAGTCTGTCCAATACTCCGACCGTTTCATCCAAGAACGGATGACATAGCCCCTAAGTTCTCGCATGAAGCAGCGTTAGCCGAGTTGAAAACATTGGACATTGCCCGTTAAGTCGCTGCGTGTTTGTGTACAGTTACGAGCGAACGGACGCGATCAGACGTCGATGTTTCACTGTAGCGACGCTGCTGGAAACTTTCATACATTACGCTAATGCCTCCTGGCTCAAGTTCAGGCCACTCAGTCAACAGCGTCAGCAAAGGACGTGTCGACTGCACAGGAGCCGTGTGCAGGAGTGAGTGCCTCATTTATTTAATAGAAAGTAATCAAATATGTGCTCGTATAAAAGAGATATTACTAAATGACTGTCAGGACACGAGCTCTAGAGACAAGAAGAATTTGTGTTGCACGAAAGAACTATATCGCTTCTGAGGCTGTAAGCCCACAAGATCGAGTAACAAGATCCGCGCCACAGGTCCCCCAGCACGCCAGCAACACAAGGGCTTCATTAAGAGAAGCCGCCACAAGACAAGTACTCTGAGCGCGTGTGAGGTGAACGCGAGCAGGCAACACTGCAGCGCTAAGTCAATATTGGCTGCTTGGGGTAGTGTATGCATGTGTGTGTGTGGGGGGGGAGAGGCTCTGCTCCCCGCAACACGGATGTCATAAAAACCTGATGTATGCTCATCCATATCAGAGCATTGCATTGATGTAAAATTAACAACTGAGCATTGTCCAAAAATGCATCTCTCATGAAAAAAAAAAAATAATAATAATAAATAGATGAATATAGCTATGTAGCACCTTCGTTATCACTGACATTGGCTCTTATGTTGATCAACGTACACCAAACTAGAACGCCTCGTGGCATAAGACGATCGCCCGTGCTGGAGGCCAAATTCAACGCAGTCATTTTTCATGACCAGCAAACTCTAGTTTTTTGAGTGGGAGGAGGGGGGGGGGGGAATTTCACATCTCAGTCAACCCACCTAACTACCTGAAAATACACACACATATATATATATATAACTGTTTTTTTTAGGGATTTTTCACATCTACGTCAACCGACCTGACTCAAATATATAATCAAATATGTAAATTTAAACATAAAACGAAAACATTATCACGGCTATTCTCTTCGCTCGCGGGAGATAAAAATGTATACCAATGAAAGCATCAACACAGAATACTACTAAAATATTCATTTTAAAAGAAAATACGCCGCTAAGTCTGAGGTTAGCAACTACGCTACGGCATATGGCTCACAGACTACGCAAACTGGATACAAAAAATCGCAATGTCAACAAAGCCACACTGTTTTTGTGCCTATCAGTAAGCCACCAACGACTGCACGCATTTCCTCGGGGTCAGTTTTGCGGCGCTGCAAAGCCACGGATATATACAACAGAATATCAGCGGTGAGGGACGGGCTACCGGTCACCTGGCGCACAGTGGATCTGAGCACCCATACCAGTAGTGGGTCCAGAGGATAGGACATCCCCCCCCCCTCCGAGGAAAAAAATACTGGGAGGATCATTCTCCCCCCCCCCCCTTCGGAAAAGCCTTGACTCTATCTTAAGCTGAATTTTGATTAGTGTGTTGCTGATGTCGTTCAAGAGCAATGGTACCGGTATAACACATGTGAAATATGTATGGACAAGGAATATTGAGATACAATATTTATAAGTTTTTAGACCCGCCCTTGGCCAACAAAATCCACAGCTCCTATAGTCTGCACTTGCGCTTCTACTTCAAGGCAAATAATACTACTGCTGACGCACTAATAAATTCTATGAAACAAGTTGTTCAAAAAATAGTTCATTGTATAGTTCTTAGTAACTCTTAATGACGGCATAACACAGAGCAATGCTGCATCTAAGAACTATAGTGTATAGGTGTGGCGAAGAATACATTTTACATATCACATGTAACATTATTGCAACAGTTTAAATATTAAACCATTACGAGCCACGGTGACGTTACTGGCACAACACAACATAAATGAATTCAAAGTGTAATTTGTCTATTTTAAGGTTTAAATTTTCTCTTCATCACATGTAGGATGAAAAGAAGCATTAAACTCCAAAGTCTGTCAAAAACTGTGCTGCTTCTCGAGTTTCTAACTGATTAACACTGGCTACCTCGTAGAGCAAACCCCCAAGTCAACCGTAAATCTTGTCCCATGAATTAGTTATAAGGATGTTACTTATGAAAAAATAAATACCTCAGGGTGCAGCATACTGATTTGTTTGGCACTGCATCCATATGAGACAATAAATGATTTTTTACTTTGCTTTCTTTGTTACTTGAGAGAACTGCGGTTTCCTCGGTAGCCGACGTAGTCCACATTGTCTCTTCCGTACGCATTCGCTCGCAGCCACTAAGCACACACAAGTTAGCCAAGCTAAGGAAGGAGGCCCACGGCACTCCTGCTAAGTACCTACCTATCAAAAAACAGGGTTTGAGTGCAGCACAAACACAAAGTGTCACGCATCAGTGCTGCGCAGCACAGCGTGTGTACGCACGCGATGGCAGTGCTGTTGCTGCTTGCAGGAGTATACAACTGATACGATCATACGGCTGTAGTGCTATTATCTTATAGGCAAATTCGTACTATATTCTTTTGATGCCACTAGAGTTCATCACAGGTCCCAATTAGTGATGGGGGAATATCCGTATCCGCGGATGCCAGAACGCTTAAAGATCCGCATCCGCGGATGTCCAAAAGATGACATCCGACCCATCACTAGTCCGAATGCCCCGCTGCTTCATCGTAAACAACACAATTTTTAAAAATTTCTAATTCGCTTCAAATTTACAGAGATGTTCAAAACTTCACTAATGACACTTGCCGAAAGCCTCTCGCAATGGTGGCTAATATTTCTGCAAATATTGTGACAGTCGCAACGTGACTTTTGTGACATCAAAACGTCCTAACGTCTTTACTACTCAATGGCGGGTGATCAGTTACGCAAAAGCTATACCCACACGCAATGTACCACATCCGAAAATGTTGCCGCTACCAAGGCTTCGGCTTGCACGGGGCACTATCACTAAGATAAATATCTAACGTATCTATCACTAAGATAAATATCTAACGTATCTATCACTAAGATAAATATCTAACGTATCTATCACTAAGATAAATATCTAACGTATCTATCACTAAGATAAATAT
>LQNS02278083.1:8427982-8446692 GCA_001587735.2 Parhyale hawaiensis | reverse complement strand
GCCTCACAGCTGCCCCATGTAAGGGGGGGAAGAGGGACACTGAGGCAACGAGATCTCTGTCCATGAAGCTCCGGCATCTCGTGCGGCTCGTAGGCACCGAGACACGAGCAATTCACGAGACGATAGCAGCTGATGAGCAATTGCAAGAGAAGGAACAGCAGCAGACTCGGGTGCAGAAGGACTCCAGAACTCACTAGAGCGGCTCCGCGCCCGCAATATACATTGGGTCATTACTTTAACTGGCCTCTGCACCGAGTGCTTGTGTTACTTACAACATAGCCCCTACCCCGGTGGGGGCTCCCGCCCCAGCTGTCTGCTCTTTATATCCTCACCTCCCTTACCAGCTGCGCTGTACTCCATGAGCCAGCTGGTGCTGTCTGGTGTCACACCAACCTACAATGATGAATCTCCGCATGATGTTGTACCAAACACAAAGCAGGATCAGAAGTACACGTATACTAAATTTCCAGAAATTGGTACTACTGTATTTACATCTTAAAAAATAATAGTAAAGCTTCTTCTGTGCGGCTACTCTCTGCACTCGGATGCACATTTGGAACGTTGCTGAGCGCGTCTGATATCCGTAGGAAGCGAAAATATGAAGCTAACAAGAATGAAGAAATAGAACCACCGTATATGGGAAGAGTAACGTGACAAAGCTGCCTAAGGAAAGAAAGAGTATCAACCAGAGGAAAGAAAGGAGATAAGCACACGCCTAAGACTCAGGTGATTTGTAACGGTAAAGTCAACTAGACCGCGCGTACACCTCAAGTGGGAAAGCCACATACGCTAGTTCTTGCTGCAAGTATAGATAGGCCCACTTCTGGGGCGCGACTGCAGTAGACCACAGATTGCCAGAGCTACGGCGTGAGAGACGGAAGGTTCTCATACGACAACTGTAGCCCCCCGATCATTCCCATTTCTGGTTAGAGTCTGTAGCCCCACATTAGCGTCGCAACGCCGCGTGCTGACTCAGCAAGCCAAGCACCGCAAGAACTCATCTCTATGGCAAACAGGTTCAAAATTCACATTGATAGGAGTAGATGAAGATGGAAGGAAGGAAGGAAGTAAGTAGGCACGAAGAAAAAAAAGCACCAAAGGCCTAGCAGAGGCTAAGGTAACATACATGCACCCTGCCACTGAGCAATTTCAACTAAAATAGAACAAAGATTTTAATAAATGTTAGCATCGGTACCACTTTCTCGAGGAGGAGACTAGTTACGGACATGTTGAGCAGTCCTCTGCCTCGTATGATCGCCCTGTAATCATTGTAGCAGCAAGGCCATAAGTCGTGATGAGACTTTGAGCGGAACACGGGCCTGATCACTACAGCCACTGATGCAAAGACCGACTTGGCGTGGCTAGGCACGGCTAGCGAATAAATTTAATGTCACCATGCTACGGTTACTCTCATTTACACTTACTAGCGCCAGTGTGCTGCAGCAACACGACTGGAAGGATGCACGCATACCTAAGTGCTTCTCTGTACCAGGCGGCAACGCACACTGCAGCACCACACACTGCAGCAGCAGCAGCAGCACCACACACTGCAGCAGCACCATCACAGGGCAACAAAAAGACCACAGCATCAGACGGAGCTCGGCACGGAGCTCGACACACACAAAAGACGCACGCAGTGTAGAGGTCGCAAAAATAGCGTCAATAAAGTCGTGATGGACGAGACAAAAGTCCACTGGCGCGCTTACTTTTGTCGCACCGGAAAGCTTTCGCCCGCGAGACGAATGGCGGTCGTCAGCTGTGCGCGCTGCGCCACGGCGACGTTTGCTGCTGGCAGAACAGCGTCCGTTTTTGTTCTGCGCTGGCGAAGGATGGGGGGAGTGTGGCACTGGTGTCGCCTCATCACTGGGGTGGGGACAGCATTGGGGAATAGGGAAATGGTGAGTTTGCCTAGCCAGTAACACACCTGGGGACCAGGCAGCGCTGTACTTATAGACGCCCAGCCACAGGGACAGAGCTGGGACGCCACATGCAACCGCAGCCAAAACCTCGGAAGTCTACCAAACGTTGGACGAAAAAAAAATTCCAAACGGTTACAATTAGTAAAACTTGGCAGACATTCGAAGTGTTGGTAAGTTTTGGAACTATTCCAGGCGCACCACAAAGTTACGCAGGCGAAATTTCACCACAACACTGCAGGATATTTGGGAGCACGGCAGGGAATTAGAGCCGTCCGAGGGTTGGGAAAACAAAGGTTCCCGGAAAGGTTTGAATTATTCAGCGCACTACCAAAGACGTAGAGGCAGCTGTAAAAGCTCTTTTAGTGAGCAGCGACCTGAGGTGAGCACAAGAGCAGGTTGTGTCAACAGCAGCAGATAGCTACACTTGCAGAAGCAGGCCAATGCAAGGTCTTCTGTTGTGTTGAGCAGCTGTACCAACACAGCGGCCAGAGGAAGGTAGCCATTGCGGCTACAAGTTCTTATGGAACTCAATGCTAACCGTGTCGAGCTAATATAGAGGAGACGATTGCAAGATGCGGTTTGGTAATTCTTAGGGTTTCGCTTGCAGTTATAATAGCAAAATGTCATGACTGGGCACCGGGACATGGCAGGACACTGAGACATGGCAGGACACTGAGACATGGCAGGGCACTGAGACATGGCTGGCCACCGAGACATGGCTAGCCACCGAGACATGGCTGGCCACCGAGACATGGCAGGTCACCGAGACATGGCAGGCCACCGAGACATGGCAGGGCACTGAGACATGGCAGCACACTGAGACATTTCAGGGCACTGAGACATAGCAATAAACACTACAGGTACTCACTCTTAGGCAGAAGCCCAGCATGCAGCAGCTGGGCGTCCAGCAGGGTGTGGGGCAGCAGGAGGCAGAAGGCCGAGATGATGTGGAGGAAGGCGGCGGTGGGGGGCCCGTGGGTCCACAGCATCCTGGGGACACGGAGGCATGGCGGCAGTTAGGGGACGTGTACGGTCGGGACAACATTAGATTAGAGGCATTTTCGATTCACATAGTCGACAAGCGATAATCTAAGCCGCTTAGATGTACCTCAAGTGAGACTAACTATAGCGCTTTCCATTTGTTATTTTTAATCAAGTTTCAGGAGCTGATCACAAACTGGCCATGGTTACCACGGCCGAAAAATTAAAATAATGCGATCAATTCAAACCGGCAAATTGAAAGCCAACAATAAAATTTCCCGAAAGTTAAAGCAAAATCGATACGATTATCTCCATTACACTGTAGCTACAAATTAAAACGTCCTGAAGTACATAAGAGCGGCAGCTGCTCAGCCACGATACCTCTGCCGAAGAAAGGATATCAGGAAAGTAAGACTGTATAGGAAAGGATGGAGAGAGTGGAAGACAAGCAATGCCGCAGCGACCGAGTCGCTTAATGCGACATGTCTACACGGACACCAAAAGTTGCACGTGTACGCAGCTTCAGACGCCCCAACATCGCGCGGGTGAAGCTGTTGCTGACGTAATGTGTTCTTATGTTCTCGCTGCGTGCAGACATCCCTTGCAGTGTTCACTGCAGTGCCAAGCATCAGGTTCAGCACGGCATGCAGTGCCGGCACGTCACAACACACCAACAGGATGCAGAGCATCGCAGAGGAAGTCAGAGGTCGTGAGGGGGACAGGCATCGTAGCAGCAACGGCAGGAAGCAGACACCCCCACAGGAAGCCACGGTGCCTGGGGGCAGGCGAGTCCACCAAGGCGCCGCTGCAGGCACCGGCAGCCGTATCAGTGCTGCATCGCTCCTCGTTCATCCTCACTATAGATGCAAATTACTCACATTTCTGATAATGGCTGTCGTTCTTAACAAATGTTTCCATTTTAGAGTGTTTCCCTTTTCTCGTTGTGCATACTAAAATCAAATTCTATCCGTTCAAGAATTCCCATCGCTTTTTTCGTGAGAGTTTTTATCCAGTAACGAAATTAAGAATTCGCAGACGTTTTGAAACTAATGTCGTATTCAAAAGCTTTGACAGTAACCTCCGCAAAGGTTAAATTTTGTCGGAGATTGTCAGTCTCTTTGTCTGTCCGTCACCAAGATAACTCAATAAGTTACGAATGAATGATAATAACAATTACAGGGAATGTTAGATATAGTAAGAGGAACAAATAAGTAACTTTTGCTCAAGATAAATTCAACCATTTATCGTCTACCTGTTTTTCTTAATTGACATAGTTCACATAATTATGAACGGATCTCCATGAAATTTGCTGAATTGTTGAGAATGTTACGAAAATCCACTGATCAAATTTTTGTGATGATCTGTCAGCCTGTTTGTCTGTACGTTCACTTTTATATTTGTCAGCAAAATAACCCTAATACTTATGCCGTCAGGACATTTACATCAGGTGTCACAAATGTTAAAAGGCATAAATGCTAAATTTTAGTGAAGATCTGTTGGTCAGTTTATGTCTTAATCTTGTGTTGTCTTGACGTTCGTCGAGATATAACTCAAAAAGTTACGGACGGATTTTCTAGAAAAGTACACGAACTGTTATTAACATCAAGAGGCACAAATGACCAAATTTTGGTAACAAATAACAAGGAAATCCTCGTTACAGGACCAATGTACATTTTTCGTTAACACAGCCTTGCTTGGAGAAGGTTTACGCTCTCGGGGTGCTTCTCTACTTCTCAATTTTATTACCTGGTCATCAGGAGAAATATCGATGGCTGGTAGTTCAATAAATTCCGGTCTTCGCTATCGCCTTGGTTAGATTTTATCCTCGCAAACCACTCCACAGCAGGAAAATGCATTGCAGAAACATCTCATACTGTCAAACAGGGCAGTTCTCTGCATCACTTTAATCCTGACGGCAGGGATACAGTAGGAGGACAGCCCGCTTGCAGAAGCACAACCCTGGCCCAAGACCAGCATGGCGGCACTCGGTAAATATTAAGACGGCGCTGCATCAGACGGCTGCGTAAACGAGGCTGAGGTAATGTCCTGAAGTCGAGGATGTGAGGGGGTTAGGAGCGGAGGGGGGGGGGGCAGCTATTATCTTTTATGCCACTACTTGCAGCAGATCAGGTGTCGGCATAACTAGGTATCACTAGCTACCTAAATGAGTCAGTGAGTGAAACTAATGAAGAGGCTCACCTGACGAGTCCCGGCGTGGGCATGGGCAGCACGGGTGGGTCAGCGGAGCAGGTAGACAGCGAGCGGCCTAACTGCACACCGTCGTTGGCGAGGTTGCCCACCTTATGCAGGGAGGTGAGGAGCAGGAAGGGCGTGAGGACCACTGCGGCCCCCACCAGCCCCACATAGGCATTTAGGGCAACATAGGGCGCCTCATCCTCGGGCCACGGCAGGGATGCGGCGGCCAAGAACCTCCTGACGCTCCGGTACACGAGGTACGCCGTGAAGAGCCCGACGGACACGCTGTACCACAAGCACCACACGCCGCCCCCCGTCAGGTGGAAGCGGCGGCGGCAGCGCCAGAAGCTTCGAGGCGCCGAGGACTTTGGCTTGGGAGGCGACGGGCCGGAGGACGAGCTGGAGGAGACTGTGGAGGAGGAGGCCATCTTGCTGCTGCTCTCTCCAGCCATGTCAGCAGAATTGGAGCCGGGGCGAGCACAGCGGCGAGCAGAGGCAGCACTGCAAAGCTGCGGCTGACCTGGAACCGATTCGGGAATGACTTTAGTGGGAGCGAGCACGTCATGGCACATGGAAATATTACAACATAGGCCTACTTACAGTCCTGCTTCATCAAACACAAGGCTGAGACAAGATCAGGGGAAACAAAAAATATGAAGTACAAGAATAAAGACGTGAGCAACGTCACCTGGACTTCTTCCGAAGACTCTCAAGGTAAACATTCACGGTGTAGAAAAAAAAACACATCGGGAACGAAAATAAGAACCTACGACAAAAACCTGTTATCTGTACAACAAAAAATGGGCAGAAAAGAGAACTGCGCAAAGCTCGGACCGCCCAGCCAGACAAACTGCGGACGCTCTCGCAACTGACGGGTCCAGATCCGGCAATTTGCTGGGAGCGGGGCTGGGAGCCCGCCGCTTGTGCCTAACTGCTGGGCTTATGTTGCAGCTCTGTTGAGCTTATGTTGCAGCTCTGTTGGGCTTATGTTGCAGCTCTGTTGGGCTCATGTTGTGCTATGTTGGGCTCATGTTGCAGCTCTGTTGGGCTTATGTTGCAGCCCTGCGTGACAAATCTTGTAGCTCTGCTTGGCTTATGTAGCACCTTTACTATAGGCTTATGTTGCAGTTGCACGGTTTGTGCTGCAGCTCTGTACGGTTTATGTTGCAGCTCTGTTGGGCTTAAGCTGCAGCTGTGTTGGGCTTAGGCCTATGTTGGAGCTCTGTTCGGCGTAAGTTGCAGCTGTGTTGGGCTTATGCTGGAGCTCTGTTGGGCGTATGTTGCAGCTCTTTTAGGCGTATGTAGCAGCTCTATCGTGCTTATGTTGTAGCTATGTTGGGTTTATGCTGCAGCATTGTTGGGTTCATGTTGCAGTTCTAAAGAGCTCATGTTGCAGCTCTACTGGGTTCATGTTGCAGCTCTAACACAAATGAACCGATACCCGCAGTGTACACACAGTCACGCGTAACTATCACGGGCCACAAGACCAGCAGTTCGAATTACGCCATGATCGCGTATACTGTCCATTTGTCTACAGGGACACTCAAGACTGTGAGCAGATAACTGTCACGCAAACTTGCATAAGGTTATATATACTTTTCGGACATACGACATTGTATATTCTAGCTCAACACATGATACATGTGACCAATGCTATCTACATTCTTGCTCATGAAAGAATGTTTGTAACGACCGTCTAAAAGGTGATGAGTCCGACATGAGAGATAACGAAGGGATAGGTAGAATCGTACGACCAAAATGAATCATACAGAGACCGAAGTTTCTAAGTTTAAAGGGACCAGCTCTTCATTCATATGAACCGGCGAATGGCATTATCTGTACCTTGTCACTCAAATTGCTGTTGGAACCATAGATACCCACTTGCCGGCCTCGCCAATATAAGTACCTAGGTACAGATATTCTTTCGGACAATTTTAAGAAGCTTCCGACCCTTCAGAGGTTAACGAAAGCCAGGGTATTTGCCGGCTTCTGAATCGTAAATGTGTGTGCCAGAAGTTATCTGGTACATAAGAGCGTGCTCGGGAAGCACCGCCAGCATAAATTGTATAGACCTTGAAAGCACTTTTGTTGGAACTTACTGTTGACAGTGATGCATATAAGAGGTAAATAAATAAGAAGAACTTAACATCGTTCCTTCACCACTCTGCACTATGTATAGCACTATGATGAGCTGTACGGTATACGCTCTCGTGTGAAATCTTCATGATAAAATTTCATTTACAGAAGCTGCGTGGGATCAGAAGAGTAAATTATAATAGCATTGTTGAACTAGAGGTGTATAATTGGACATCGGAGACATATATAGGTATGTATAGACGAGTTTTTTGAGAGTCTTCTGAGTTATCTTATTTATTTGACCCTAAGCTTTGAGCTATTACGCATAGCCCGTCTTCAGGTAGGAGGTATAACAGCTATAAGGACTTTGTAACTTAGTGCTTCTGACGGAATTAAAAGTTTCCTTCCCCTGAAGACGCTGTGCGCAATAGCTCGAATGCTTGGGGTCAAATAAATAAGAAGACCCAGAAGACTTTCAAAAAACTCGTCTACGAATACCGTATACCTGGATGTCATCGTATATTTCAAGAAATATATATATATATTCTGCCGCCATGCGTTTCCTGCGTTGCAAGTTTGTAATGAATGTGGAGAGTGTAAATTTGTGCCAGGCCAAACCAAGGAAAATGTTAGGACAAATGTGCGAGCACGAACTTACATATGTGTATATATATATCTAAAATTAATATCTACATATATCAGTAGGCATGCTAAATTTCAAACTTTAATGATTCAAATTATTCATGAATAGATTATTCTATTTACAGTAAAAACAATGGGTAATAATTACTCGAAGAATGAAATACGATTTAGAGCCTAAGCAACTGTGGAGATTCAATATAACATAACATCCTGCCATCATATAACATTGAAAAATTGTGCCTCGCATCATGTTAGCAATTTATATACATAAATAATGAAGCCATAAATTATAGTGTAACATGTCTAGTACCAGTCCACCATGCTATTTAGTAGCCGTCCACTTGGCTGTAAAAACATCCTGTGTGAAAACTAGCAGTGCTAGAAATCCGTACATAGTCTTAAACTGTATGCTAAGTAGTATCCTACAGTTTAAGACTATGTACGGCTATCTAGTACTGCTAGTTTTTACACAGGAAGTTTTTAAACCCAAGTGGACGGCTACTAGCATGGTGGACGGGTACTAGACATGTTACCCTACTGCTGTACAGAAAATTATAAATACGTAGGACGCGACTTGAAATTCCGTGGGTTTGCTAGTGACGCATTGCAAAATATGGTCTGGCCAACTGTCTGCTCTCTGTCTCTTAGCATACACACATGGCGGACTTCTCGAAGCTTTTGTGGGCCAGAGCATACCAATGTCCAAAGTGATGTAGCTTATAATGCAGAAATTTACCGAGTATCATCGTATTAAAGCGCGAGATATTGAAGTAGTGCGATGGAATACGTGAAATAGTTGGTTTAAGCTGTGCGTAAGTAGAAAATATAAACATTTAAACGCTATAGGATGATGGCTTTGTGTCAGGCTGTGTAAGCTTGGCGTGTATTTAGAATGTTCACTGGTAGAGCTAGTGCTGGAATGCCGGCAACATGTATAGCGAGTTCTGTTAATTACGCTTGAACCCGTAACTAAATTCATAATTTAGGTAATACACTAGCTTCGTAAAAATTAAAGGTACAGATTTATGCACATATTAGGTCAAGAATACCAATATTTCTAATTTAGGAGATAAAAATAATGTTGCCGTAGACCTGTAATAGGTGATTGACAACTGAATAGCCGGTCAGAACGTGACAAATAAGCGCGGGAAGTTTTGGTCAAAGACCAAAGCCGCTAATTGGAGGTAGCCCCAGGAGGACATAAGAGGATCCCCAGAAAGCTCGAGAACTTTCCATGAGGCCTCACATAAATTGACTGCGTGGAAATACTCGGCAGCTATTGCGATCGTGCCCTATGGGTACACGCAAGTGCCAACAACGCTTCAGTGCAACTGAGCTCCATAGGTCGACAGCAAAATCTTTCTACATTGCGTCGTCTTAAAGCCCAATGTGCAGTGTATGGGTAGAGCTGCACGAGAAACCAGTGCCAACAGATTCATGACGAGCACGAACGTTTGCTCCCGCGTGTGCTGCTACCGATTGTGACAAACGTCAGGGACGTGTAAATTCTGTATAGTGGTTGGAAGACGGCCATATCGTCCGTGACGCACCGATTTCTTCGCACACATTCCCTAAAGTTTGTTCCCTGGAGTTTGATGTGAAGATTCCCACTTCGCGCTGTACAAAATTCATAAAGTTTGTTCCCTGGAGTTTGCTGTGAAGATTCCCACTTCGTTCTGTGCGCATTCCATAAAGTTTGTTTCCCGGAGTTTGTTGAGAAGATAACATGCTATTGATGTTCCTTTGCCTAGGTCGTCCCCACGTACTACTTACGGGTCGTCGAGACGAGTCTTCACGTAGAAGTGTTCCCCTCTAATGTGACATATTTAGCGTGGGCGACGCGTTAGTTCGTCCACTGCCATTAAGGAACTCTCTTGAAAGTGACGTGTGAGTTCTCTGTCGTGTTTAGTTTTCTTAAAAGTAAGTTGATATAGCAGTGATGTTGTGTTCGTGCGCCAGCGGCGCACAAAACAAAGGGCAAGAGAAAAATTTCTATATGAGCGTTCTTAGGACATTTGGTAAATGATAAGATTTCTTTTAGATAACTACTGTAAGTGATTTTATTCACGTCCATCATGTCTGGACGTATTGCCGGTGATTTATTCGTAGATAAGGTGATTTTCTGCATAACCAATGTCCAGTATTTCTAGACATGTTGCTGTAATATGCGACCGTTAAGGTTCAGAGATTCAGTTACATCATCATCAAATGTTGACTGGCTCAGGTTCTCCATCATAGTCATGCAATATGATCGAGAATTGGACGTGTCACAGTATAATTGTCAAGTGGTTACGTCGTCTAAAAATGCTTTGAATATGTGGGTTTTTTCCGAAGTTGTCAAACCGTTGGACAGGGGCCTAATGCAAGTATTGCGTAAATGCCATTATGTCCAGGTCGAACGCGCAACATTCGTTTCCCATCTACTAATTGTTTTGCTTTCAAACAGGTGCACCTCCTAATAATTGTTATGTCAAATTGTCAGCTGCTTGCTTATGACGCCCCCAAATTTCACTTGTCTTGATTTCCAATACAGATGTGTTTGTTTAGTTATATCGTGGGTTTTCTTCACCCTCGCGTTCTCTGCACTCCATCACATATCTTAGGTAGATAGAGTAGAGGCGCGGCTCAACTTCATTTTTGGACGATGTTGTGTTTGTCAATTTCATGTCATTTGATTTGTTGATTAATTCCCATCTCAAACTATTCATATTTAATTCGAAATAATGTTATTACCAATTATTTGTTTATAATACATGTCAATTCCAATTAATGACGCCATAACACAAATTTAATATACTAATTATATACATATATCAGATTTATTATACGCATTTTGAGTCCTACCAAAAAGATTCTAGGCAGAAGGTTTGAAATTGCAAGTTGTCAAAGTATGATGCTGAAATATAGAGATATCTATAGACGTAGGTACTGCGGAACAAGCCACACACCACACTGCCTCTTCCTCGCTCGCCACACTTCCCTCAGAAGCCGCTAGGTGGTTATAGGAAGACCAGCCCTCGCCAGCCACCCTCTTCCCTCGGCCGCGCGCACTGCCCGAGGGCGTGATCAATGGTCTCTTCATTGCGATGCTGAAGGCGCTGTGTCTGCTGCCCTCAGCCGCGAGCTAATCTCCCTCAGACGCTGTCTGTCCCTCTGAGGCTATCGCTCCCTCTGACACCGCCGTACATCCTACTTTCGGGGAAAGAACGCGGTGCGCTAAGGAAGGGAGTAGTTATCTACCTAAACATTTATAAAGGAAACGTTAAACTTCCGCATCCACGACGCAAGCCGTACATGATGGACGAATGCAGAAAAGGATACAAAGCGTGATAGAACTAGCAGCTGAATCCTACGAACAGAGGTGTTACCTACCGCACAGGGCCTAGCTGGTAGTGACAGCGGGTTGGAGGCGGAGGAATGGTAGTAATAAACGGCAGGAATCGGGAAACTTAAAAGTCGAAATGGGCGAGCTCCTAATTATGGTAAACGTAAGCAGCATTTCCCCACTCCTTCGGAAACTACCGGTACTCTCCCCCAAATACAGACTCGCCCGACCAACCAAATTTGCGATTACTCTATAGCAGCGGTGAGCAAACTCTTTGACTCAGGGGCCACATAGATTTCTTAAAATTGACAGACGGGCCGGGCAGGCACCTTAGGCATACTTATAAAAGAACACAAATATTTGCTACAGATATGTCATTTTTTAATAAGTCTTATAATACGAACTTAAATGAGTTAAAACTTAGATCCCAAAACCTTCCGCGGGCTGGATTAAAAAGACTGACGGTCCAGGTGTGGCTCCTGCAGGCCGTAGTGCCCACCCCTAGTTGATATAGACTATAAATGCTAAGGATATCGGTGAAATTGGAAACAACTGTAGATTTCAGGATAACGCAAAGGGGTTACCTTGCAGTTTAAAAAAAAAATCTTGAAAAATAAAGTCAGCAGATCCTCCTCTTATTTGCACAGAAGAGAAAATATTAGTAACAGGGTTATTACGTCGTCGTATTCCAGTTGCCTAATGAAAAGGGAGACGCAAAATTGATTTTTCACGTCTTTTTATGCACGAAAGTCTCGCAAATTATAAGTTTGCATCACGACAGCTTGCAACTGCTGCTAGTTGCACAGTTATCATCTGATTTATTGGTCAATACACCAATTTGCTTCTTTTTGCATATTCTTGTGGCATGCAATGTTCCAATTAGCTATCTGGTTTTGTATGAGTGTAGCGTTATTAAGAGTCTCGTAAATGCTGACGTTTCTAGACGATTATTGTCTGCGGCCACTTAACCTCGTAATAATACCTAGTCCAATCCCTTTCATCCATGCGGCAAGTTCTTTCTCTTTACATATTCTTGCGGCATGTAAAGTTTCATTTTTGTGACCTGCTTTTTATGAGTGGAGCATTTTACATTTGGTAAATGAAGTCGCGACCCGATGATTTGCTTATCGCTGCCACTTGCACAGTTTTGACTTGACTCCACTCGTCGAAACGAACTTGCTGACAATAACTACAGGTAATGCCGGTAATATCGGAAACGTCGGCCTATTTTGGAAAAATTGTTATTGGGATGTCTTGCAGGTCGTTTAAACAAATTCTTTAAAAAATCAGAAGCAGATAATCTTCATTTTTGCACAAAAGAAAGATATTCGTATTAGGATAATTGCGCGGCTGAGTGTCCAGTCCCAAATGCTGCGAGAAGCGCACAATCCCAGACAAAACAATTCGCCAGTTCAAGATGAAATATTCTCACATTTTTTAAGTAAGCTACAACTTTTTTACTAAAATGTGAATTCGCCAAACCGATACTGAATTTTCAATAAGTATCATGTATAGACTATAAATGCTGAAAATACCGGTGAAATTGGAAACAACTGTAGATTTGGGGAAAATCGCTAAGGTGTACCGTGTACGTTTTTTCAGAAAAAAATCGTCATAAATCAAAGTTAGCAAATCCTCCTCGTGTTTACACGTAAGAAAGGTGTTAGTATAACTGTGCGGTGGAGTTCCTGTTCCTAAATGCAGAAGAAAACGCAGATTCTATGACAAAAGAATTCGCCAACTGAAGATGTAAAATTCTCATTTTTTTTCATAAGCTACGACTTTTACTAAACATGACGCCAAAACAAGTTCTGAATTTATACTAAGTAGCTATGGAATGAACCAAGGGTGGGGGAAACTTCCTGACTCAGGGGCAGTCAGGGCCAACACGGACTTTCAAAAATTGACAGCGGGGCCGGGCCAGCACCAGATGTACCTATACGGAGCAAAGATAAAAAAATAAGAGTAACATATTCGCTGCAACCTACAGGTACCGTATGCAATTTACAGTATGTGTCTTATAAGTACATATATGACTTTATCTCTCTAAGATCCAAAAGATTCCGCGGGTTGGATTAAACAGAATAGTCTCGGTCAGGTAAGGAAAGGACAACGCAAGGAAATTTTGTTTTAGCAAGCGAAACGCACCAGGCGTCTCGCTCAAACCCGCAACCTCACATGCACACCTGAATCGAGTCGCTCTGCGTGTCGAGCAAACTTGAGCTTGTTTGCAGCGAGACACACATAAGAGACCTCCGTGTGTACTGCCCCCACAGTGCGCGTGTGCATGGTGCGCTGGGGGTGCACATGAGTACAGAAGGTCCAACCCTCGCAGCGACGCACGAGGGCAGCGCACCGCCTGCGAGGGGACAAGAATCTGCCACCGTGGGAACCAACGAAGTGTGTGCACCACACAGAGAACGATAGAGAGAGAAAACGATAGGCACAGATATACATAGAGTAAGGTATTCATCCGTGAGAGAAGGTATCAACACTTCTCTCGTATTACATACAGTTTCAGCCGATAAGAGTGTAGGTACAGGTAGTATTGCGTGGAAGCGAAGGATAAACTGATACACTTGGCGCCACTAGAACAGTTTCCATTCATAATTATCTAACTGCTTTCTACGACTATTTAGAGATGACAGTAGACATATTACAAAAAACATGCATCTATCTGCCCAGTGAGAAATGAACTGAATAAGTTTTTTTCGATGTGAGACCCTAAATTTCCTTGCAGTTGGTAGAGTGAACCCCAAACTTGTACGTTCCAAGGTCCCGAGAACTGAGGAGTGAGCACCACGTCCTCAGCTACGAGGCCGGTGGCCTCAGAACCGCGTCCTCAGCACAGGACCATCAGCAACATAAGCTGGCCAGGCTTACAAACTCCGGTCTACGGCAGCACGCAGCAAATACCTCATTTAATAAATTAATGCGTTGATTTTCAGCTTTTCTTAGTATGGTTCAGCGGTATAAGCAAGAGAGAAAATGAGAAGAGACATGTAGTAGGTACATCGAGCAACACGGGAATCCAAGTACACTACTACGGAAAGAGGCCGCGGAGTTTGCTCTGCTGGGTGTTTGTGCGTGAAATAAGCAATGCTGCCAGCGGCTGAGCGGTTGTTGAGACGCCATCCAGGGCGGAGGCTGCCAGCAGGCACCAGAGGCCACATAGACCACAAGAACAAGGCAGGAAGGAAGGCTGCTAGCAGGCAGAAGAGAGGCACCAGACAGCGAGAGCACAAGGCAAACAAGTCAGTGCGGTGTACGCAAGAGTTACGTGACAAGCAAGTTACTGCACACACACTAGGCACGTAACGCTGTGACACGAGCGTTAGGGCGGGGGAGATCCCTGCAGCTGATAACGCCATGGCGGCGGTGGAGCGTGACGAGGGTAATGGTGGCACCTAACGCACGCCGCGTCCCTGCCATATTATGGTGATGGAAGCTAAGTTTTGCGACCGTAACGACCCGCTCGGGAGGTGTGATAGCGAGCTGTGTGAAATAGTTGCGGGGATGACAGCGAGGGCAGAACATACGACAGGCATAACAGTACTTTTGAATAGGTACTGTCTGTCTGTTAGGGTTCGCCGTTTTGACTGTGGTTGAGTAGCTTTGAACGAGGTTCAGGTGACTTCATGCATGCTGCCTCACGTGTGTCAAGTCACGATGCTGGCGTTCTTTAGTCCGTAGCCTGCACCCAAAGGCAGAGCCACAGTCGACAGTAGATACACAAACCTATATTATATATCGTCAATAGCTTAAGACTGGCAGTGTGGTTGTGAGCGGTGTGTCATCCTCGCAGTGGTATGGATGACTCCTACCACCAACATGTGAAGCGCATTGGCCTGCATGAAGTCTGATTTCTTTTTAAATTCATTTTGGTTGCAGTGGGTAAGTATGAGTGCCCCACATTCGTACTACAAAACCATTTATTTGGTGCGTAACCTATAAAAAATTACTAAATGGCAGTTTATTTCTTAAACGGCGCTCAAGCCTCTGAATTGAAATACAAGGCAGCCTTGAAGCAGACCTTGAAACTTCAGTGATGTTTTCGCGACAAATTTTTCACAAGAGGCTTACAAGTTCAGTTCCTTTAGAAGGAACACTGCCGCAGAACGGGATTTTTCCTGTACCGTGACACTGTCGACACAAGCTATTGATCATTCTGCACTCACATCAGGTATAAGTAAGCCAGTCAAGTTACGATCGTGCGCACTACATTTAATAAAAGAAATTACCGTAGTGGTAAATTGCTGCTAAAGACGCAAGGGAAGAATTTTTATTTGTGCTTGTGCTGGGGAGCAGAACGACAGGAGGAAATTCACAAGGCCAAGTTTCCTGCGGAGCAATGAGAGGCATAAACCAGAGGTACCATCCCTCTACGTAACTTAATACGTTGTCTAACTATGCCGGGATACAACTGCGGTGTTCCAAGAGGGGAAAAGGAAGGGATACGCAGCATGCCAATAAAAATCAGGAAAAAAAGGAAGAGCAGAAGAAAACAGCATCAGCAGAAATATGAAAATGGAAGCAAAGTGGCAGCGAAGGACAGACGTCCCGAAGGCCTAGCCAAGGCTAAGGTGACCTTTGGATTCCTGGGGACTTCTCGTGATAAGAAGGGCGAATTTTACTATAACCTATTTCCATGACCTATGACCCTATGCCCCCTGAGGCAGTTTGGGCTGATCGACTGCCCCTAGAGTAAAGAAATAGTTTACAAAACCTTCAGCACCGGAACTCAGCGACATGCGGCTTCCTCAGACATAGGCCTAAGCTTCTCTACGTTAACGCATCCTTCTATCCTGTCGTTCCTCTTATCACAACCACATCAAAACCGCTGACTGTTCTGGAGCAAACGCCAACCTATTCTGCCGATTACGATTAAGAAAAACGAATATTCTTGATGAATATGTGATATAAGGTACCTATGACAGTCTTACGGTATGTGTGTTACGACCCGTAACTTCCTTGCAATGCATCAGATTCCCCTGTAATTCGGCACCACCAGTGACATAGTTGTAAAATTCTCGACACTCTATATTACGTATAGAGCCCTATTGGCCATGCGTATAGTGTAATATATACAACTACGAGAGTGTGTCCTAGCGCACTTCAGCAATAAAATTACCTCTATTGTCTACTAATGGAAGGTAGTGGTAGCACCAAACTTACATGTTCTTCAGCAGCGTTGGTAGCATCTGTTGTGGGTTGTATATTGTTAAATTTTCTTCTTAACGTGAAATGCTCATGCCCGTTATGCGGCAACGCTCGATGCTATAGAGGTGTATCGCCGTAGAACCATGTTTTTGTATTCAAAACGTAGGTACATTCAAGTATCAAATACCTAAATAGATATCTCTTAGCATCGTAAGTTGAACTATATCGAAAATTACGCGATACCTCTTCTGAAACTGAAACTTTAAATCGATAGAAGGTAAGGCATGAAGCAATTATTGCCATATTTTTTTCTACCTTGTTAAGTATTCGGCGCGATATAGGCAATGTGCCACTGAAGCGCTAGTAAAATTTCTACTACTACTTATAACTTATAGGTATTGTGTGTGGAATTAGTTCTCCACAGTTGAACAATTTCGAATACTTGCTCCTTAATTCCAATCGCCAGACAAATTCGATCAAGCCAAACTCACCTGCCCACAGCTGCAGACAGGTGTTCCGGCTCTGCCCTCTTGATTTGAAATTCAGGACTTAACTTTGAATCGATTAGATGAAGTAATAAGTTAGACCACGACATTGCCGCAAACTAAATTGTGATCAGGAAACGTGTAATTTCTGGCCGTCGGAAGCATACTTGGCTTGATCTTAACAACTGCAACACTATTCAGGAGGCGCAAGAAAAGTTCTTGTCTAAAGTTTCGGATGGCTGGGATTAACTTAGTTCGACTACGGCGAGCCAAACGAACAAGCAAGAGCATTTTACACCGAGCACAGCAGCAGACAGGAAAAAAAAGTTCAATTTTTGATGGCGAAAGCATCACTGAAATAAGCGCTACTATTTGATCGTACGGTTCACTTTGGTGACTTGAGAACATGCAGAAAAAAAGTCTACGGAAATATGCAACAGGATTCAATTACTCACTCGTAACGTTACAGTGATGCAAACTGTCAAGTAGCTATCCAATGGACATTGAAGAATCGATTAATAAGAATCATAGATCAAACTCACTCCCTGCGAAAGTGCACGATGCGCTCAGTTGCGGCACACTACACTCTGGGTCGCTAAAAGCTCAACGCCAGCAGCAGCAGCAAAATAAAACGTGATGAGCTCGAGCAATTGTTGGCTGGGCGAGAGCAATGAACATTGTATGGTAGCCTGCGTGCAGCTGTGCAAGGTAAATAGACATCTGCATGCAGTGTACAGCTGCAGCAGCAATGTTTGTATATACTTAGTTAGGGTATGATATAGGCTAAGGCGGGTCAGTAGGCCAGCGGGTGGACAATGGGTGTAGCTCAACATACAACCAAAGCTGACCCCTGACACTGCAGCGGCCCTGCAGGACATGACAGGCAACAGACGCTCATGAGAGCGACACTGTCTGTTGTGTATGAACGGCTCTTCTGTACCGCGACCTCTTACAGACCACTGCAGCACTGTGCAGCACCCTCCATGCACCGCAATCTGCACTCGCGCCTATGAACTGCAAGCGTAAAAGGATCTTCCTCGCTGGATCACCTCATGAACGCCTATTGTCCGCTTTTCTAGCTGGGATTAACAACGTTATCCATACGAACATAAAACTTTATTTGATGCAATAACGGGCTAACAGCGGGTTTGCTGCCAAACCAGCGTAGCCACACAATAACGAGTGCTCGTGTTACCTTCAGGAAAGTTTTCTAGCGGAATTACATGGCGTTCCTTAGTCTCAGCTGCGAGAAAGTATCAGATCCTTTCAATCCCAATTAAAATGTTAAAATATCAAATCATGGCGCCAAAGGCCTAACTGAGGCATGGGCGCAAAACGACGCTGAAGGGGCAATTGCGGTGGGGTGCGGCCTCCCCGGCAGACGATCCTCGCTAACCCAACCCTATGGCCGGTCTTACGTCCTGTAAAGAATTAACTACCGAAGTGCATGTAAATTCCAAATTACAACTAAAGACACACGAACGTCTGGACCATTAGAGGGAGTTGTTAAAGATCTCGTTATCTATAGTTAAAATTTCTTAGGTGATGTGCCTCAGAGAAGCAGCGGCCCAACTTGTGAAGAGTAGAGTTAACAGCGTCGCGACAGTTTGGACGCACACAACATTATGGAGAGACGAGTGTGGCCCAGTGCCTGGGCCACGCCTTAGAGATGGCGGTAGTGCAAGGTTGAGGCTGAACGCGGTGTTAAAACTTAACACGCATTGAGCACAACACCTCACGACAAACATAGGGCACATCATCTCCCGATAAACAAAGGGTACCACACCTCCCAACAAACACAGGGCACAACACCTCCCAACAAACACAGGGCACAACACCTCGCAACAAACACAGGGCACAACACCTCCCAACAAACACAGGGCACAACACCTCGCAACAAACACAGGGCACAACACCTCCCAACAA
>LQNS02278083.1:8414160-8427216 GCA_001587735.2 Parhyale hawaiensis | reverse complement strand
TGAAGCAATAATATGGATTGGCCAACAATGATGCAGAGCATGAAAAGGTCAGAGATGTGCAGTGCAGACACGCTGGCCCGAGTGCAGTTACTGCGGCTGAGGCCATTCCCGGAATGTCATCGACAGCGCGAGGCGCTCGAGAGTCTCATCCAATATGCAACAGCTGCATGGCAGCTCAAGTCTGCCTCTCCTCCTGCGTCCTCACATCCAACCTACCGGGGACTGGCACGGGCACGGCCCTCAGCCATGCAGCGGACGAGGCCTTTATACAATAACCCCGTGATCTGCACAGCCCCAATATGTCACTTTACAACCTCCAGCGAGCAACCGACATCTACGACAACTTAATGTGTGTACCTGCGCTGCAAAACATCTCGTCCTTCCTTGGAAGCGGACACCCCACAAACAAGAGTGCGGTGCTGTCAGGAAAATTCAAGAAAGCTTTCATTGCTTTTGCCTCTTCAATGGAACGCTCCTGGAGTTGGCGCAGAGCATTCTCATGCATTGCATGGCCTCATGGAAAGAATTTTATAGTCTAAAATACATGCTTCAGGAAATAAAACGTTCAGGTGCAGGCACACTTGCTGCATGAACGATGACCAAGTTATATTATCAGTAGATATATCTTTTATACACAATAACCGTCATCAGCTGGACCCTCTACAAGCCAAGAAAATCATAGACCATGGCAGCAGTACCTACCACACTACAATAGCATTATCGTGCCAGCCAGCAAAGTACGACAATTACATTTTCGTCTGAACATATCGAACACTGCATCGGCCCCCCGCGGCAGGGGCGGGGAGCGTTCAGAGCGAGAAGTCCCCGTAATTTATTCATGGCATGCTAAGGCAGAGTGTGGGGCCAGGCCGTGTGAATGCCACTTCATTACGAGGGCCTTACAGCAGCAGCTTTGGAGAGACCCCTCGGCACCGTATGACGGTCCTCACGTCAGCGACGGGCTGACGGCACGTTTTCAGCAACGTATGACGGTCTTCACGTCAGCGACGGGCTGAGGCCTTGGGGTACGTGTTCAGCAGAGTATGACGGGCCTCACATCAACGATGGGCTGCTGGTGAGCCTTCAGCACTATGAAGGCAATTTTACGGCAGTTTTGTGTTATAAAAGTTTAATTACGGTGTAAAACTACAACTCATATCCACGTTCAAGAAGACACAGGTGCGGACCCGATTGGTGTCACTACAGCAATGTTCGTTTGTTGTACTCATACAACTGTGCCTGGGACGTCATAAAACCAACGAACAAATTCTTGAGCGGATTACCGCATATTGAAGGAATTTTGTAGCGTTGTTACCTCCGCCTAGGAGGTTCGGTTTTTGTCGGGTTTGTATCTCCGTCTTTCTGTCTGTCATCAAGATAACTCAAAAAGTTATGGACCGATTTTAATGAAATTTACAGGGATTGTTAGGTATGATGGGAGTAACAGATGTTTAGCTTTTGGTGAGGATCCGTATATTCGTTTGTTTGTCTCATTTTTCTCTATGCTATAACGCAGAGAGTTATTTACGGATTTTCATGAAATTTACACGAGTTGTTGGGTATATTATGAAGAGTAAATGACCACATTTTTGTAACGATCGGTTTGTTTGTTCGTTTGTCACGGTTTTTAATTTTATATTTATTAGCACAATAACTCCAAAAATAATAAATGGATCTTTAAGAAGTTTATAGGAGTAGTTAGTAGTGTTAAAAGGCATAAATGATCCAATTTTTGTGTAGATCGGTTAATTTGTGTCAATGTTTGACTCATGTTTGTCATAATGCTTGTTAGCAGCATACCTCAAAAAGTTATGAACAGATCTTCAAAAACATTACGGAAGCTGTTAATACTATTGGAGGGCACAAATGATTAGATTTTGGTGTTGACACAGAGAAAATTATTATTATTATACCATTATGTTTAACCCCTGTAGTGATACAGAGAAAATCATAGTCTCAGAATCAATATTAATTTTTCGTAACTGTTGCCTTTCTTTGCGGAGGCATGCACTCTGAGGGTGCTCTAGTCTTATTAGTATCATTGCAAAATGTGCGAGAGAAATCACCACACTATTAGTTCAGGGCCAGGGTAGTTAGAGATGATGTCCTCTACGTACGGCAGAACACCAGCTAAAATTTCCCCGTTTGATGAAAGAGAATATTCTGCTGTGGCTGCTCTCAGTTCGATACGACAGCAAAAATTTACCATGTTACCACCTCTATAAACAGTAACGATTGCCTTCCAGACGCACAATATATCGTCACGCCAAGCTCCAAACAGCTGACGCAACTTCTTAGCTCTCACGCCATATAGCAACTTGCATGCACTTGATAAGCATTACACCTTCATTGTGCTCAATACGACAACCCGTTTACAGCGTAGAGCGAGTAATATTATTGTACTAAATTTATGTAAAAGAAGCAGAAGGGTCTGGTAACTGACGGTATGAACAGTCTGGGGGACGAAGCAAAGGCAAACATTTTCAATGAACTAACCTTATAACATCACTGACGTTGCATCTGCAGTACTGAGAAGCATCAGTTAGTAGTACCGTAACTACTTTACTAATACATGTTCTTTATAGCACTACTGGTAAAGGGAAATACTTGTTCACTCCACAGACACGGTCACACGCCCAGTGAGAGACTACAAGAGCAACACACGACGCACCCTCACCAATCGGAGGTCCCGCAGCAACTGCTGACCGCGGATAGGCGGAGTGCGGAAAGCGCCTCACTCCGGAGGAATCGAACTCGGCTTGTTTTGCTGCTGTGAAACAGTTGGGCGTAACAGCCAGCAGATGATGATTGCCTTTCATGTATGTTTTGGAAAGAAAGAAAGAAAAGTATTCGATATTAATCTCCATATGTATAAAAAAAAAATCATAAGCATTCAGTAGCACAACTTCAGAACGTACGAGAGACAGGATGTTCTAGCAGCAGTAAGAGCGCTGACCACCAAACCGAAGCAGAAAGTTTCATCTCGCTTAGCGCGCCGATTTTTCTTTGCTGCGATGATGGACGCTTCTAATTCTGTGAGATTTAGGAAGGGGAGGCACTGAAGGACACTACGTTACTGGAATGGCAGGGGAGGCCCCCCACTTGCTGCTGCGGCTGTAGTAGGATGGGGTGCTACAGCATAGCGCTGGATGGAGCGAAGAGTGGGGTGAATTGTAGGATTTTGTGTGTAGCGCTGTAGCTTGTTTACCAGTGAGTGCTGCCAGCAGCTGCAGGTTTTGGGGGAGAAAAGGCGCTTTTGTTATACGTGGTACATGCATCGCGAGTGTCAGTTGAGGTGAGAAGCTGTCTTAATTTTAACTCATTAGAAATATTCAGTTTTTTGGGGTACCCACTTATATAACAGAAAAAAATAATATAAATATATATAGTAATATAATAGTGACACACATCCTATCTCAGTAGTGGAACTTACTACACCTAGGGATACTACCTGCAATTGTTATGCGAAAAATTTGATCTAATAATGTGGCTAGTGAAGTATATGTGAATATCCTCGAGTAGATCTGGGGTGTGTCGCAACAGCATTTCTGGGTTACCGGTGTTACACCGGTGACCCATCCAGTCGCAACCCGTGTCGCAATCATAGCTCAAATGACGACTGCGACACGGCTAAGTGCAAAAACACACCAAAAGCTGTTCAGCGAGAAGCTGGCAGTTTTTTAGAAGCACGGAATGCATTGGAGCACGCACACCGTACAGCGGCAGCGGCCTGCTCAACTGCCGCTGTTCGGTGTGCGCGCTCCAATGCATTCCGTGCTTCTCAAAAACTGTCAGCTTCTCGCTGAACTACTTTTGGTGTGTTTCGGCCCTAACGGTGATGCAGGTCACCGAACACAAACGTCTAATTTGAATAAAAGGAGCCCCAAATTCATTCAAATACACAACAAATAAACTCCGTCCACCAGAATAAGTAAATCATATCAGTTACTCGGAACGTATATTGACAAAATTTCAAGCAAAACAGAATTTCAATGTCGTTGAGCTTACACCGCTCGTCGCTAGATGGCGCTCTCACAACCCCTTTTCGGGTTACGGTAACCTTTCTTCAGGTTGCGGTAGCCCGGTTTTGGCGTGATTGCGACACACCCCTAATACAGCAAACTTTGCTATCGATATGACAAAGCAAATGATTCTAATCAATCTCGTACGGCTCCATCAGAAAATCCTAGAAGTTTATCTGATATAAGTAAATGTCCTCCTGCCCCTATCGAAATCGAATGAAAAGCCGAAGACTTTTTGAGAGGTTACCGGAAACTAAAATTGGTTATCTTGTGTACCTTAGGCAAATATTTATTGCATATCACGCAGCAATGTCAGTATCATAATTTACGCAGAGCACCACGCATATATACAATGCTCTACAGTGCTCTACGTACAGTACCGCCGATGTCAGAATAGGAGCGTATGATTTGGAAGGATGACTACAGGAGTAGAGGAACTAATGACGGGGCGAATATTCGCATCCGCATCCCCGGAACATCTGCACTTGCTTTGACATCCGCATCTGCATTGGCGGATGCTAAGATGGCAACAACCGTAATCGCGAACTGTAAAATCCGCAGCAAAGGAGGGGCGGATGCGCAGGTTTATCACTGTACACTAAGCTCATCCATAGTGCTGAAATAAGCAAATTCTCATTTGGATTGAAATGTGTGCAAGCGCTGTCCCTGTCAACAAAGCACCATCTAAGTTTCTTCCCCTCAGTGTTATATAAACTGCGTCGTGAGGGGGGTGTGATTCTGGTGGGGCGAATATTCGTATCCGCGGAACATCTGCACCTTTTTTACATCCGCATGTGCATCTGCGGATGTAGAGATGGCAACATCCGCAATGGCATCCGCAATGGCATCCGCATCCGCGGATGTCCAAAAAATGACATCCGACCTATCACTAACAGGAACATGACGGTTTGAGATGAAAATTCAAAATACTGTAAATTATTGCTTTATTTCATCCTTGTATTTTAGTTTTCTTCCACCCAGGAAGCGTCTCAATGTGTCACCACTCAAAAGTTGGGCTGTGCTCGGGTGTACTTTGAACAGAACGCTCTGCAGGAAGCGGTCGTAATCATTTCTTAAATTCCTATCTGAGCTTTATCACAACTGGGTTATTTGCTACCTTTACAACTATTTAATGTGGCATTATTATTGAGCTAGGCATATGATGGTAATGCATGAAAAGAGCAGTAACTCGTGTATTAGATTAGACAGGTGGCAGTAGAAGTACCAACATGCCCATGACCAGAGAGCAGTAGGGACTAGCGCCTCGGCCCTCTACGAGCTGTTGCCATTAGGATAAAATCAATTAGACATCTGAGGAAGACACAAAAAAGAAGAGAATAAACTCACTCGTGGAGAAGACCGAGCAAGTAGGATGATGCTGCAGATCGGGGGAGCCTGGAGACGTTATAAGTTAATAGGACGTGCAAGATAATGATCATCCACTGATGAAAGATAATTCCATCCATTATGACATTAAATTAGAGTCATAAGGCATACTTATAAAGACTTAGGAGCAGCACTGCAGCCTCTTGCTCCTTAGACCACCCGTAACACACAACACAGCTGATCGCCGGAGCTCAAACACAATCTCTCCAAAAACACATAAAATGTTGCGGCGCAGCCCCGACCCGCCGCCCAGCTGCCGCTGGCATAACAAACTACACAGCAGACCCTTGAGTCGCTGCGTGCTTGGTTGGTCGGCTCGAGGCAAAACACTGTGACTAAAGGCATGTCCAGGAACTCCCCTTATATACACACATATACTAGGAGAGTTTTGAAAAGTCTTCTGGGTCTTATGTTTATTATACCCCAAGCTTTCGAACTACTAAACGTAGCCCGTCTCCAAGGGAACGAAACTTCAAACTTAACAGCAGAACTACAAAATTTGTATACAACAGCTGTATCATGGCTAGAAGTTTCGTTCCCTTGAAGACGGGCTACGTTTAGTAGTTCGAAAGCTTGGGGTATATTAAACATAAAACCCAGAAGACTTTTGAAAACTCTCCTAGCATGAATATACCTGGGTGTCAACGTATATTTCAAGAAATACATACATATACTGTATCATAGCATTTATAAAAGTGCCCATGCAGTGACAGATTTTGTAATTAATAGTGCATATGAAGTGGCGCATGTTGTAATAGCCCAAGTGATGTGGTATCTCTCAATCTGCACATGAATTGGTGTCAAGTTAGTGAGGAAGCTGCAAATGCCCACACTGCCTAAAGAACCAAAATAACTCTGCTAATTAGATCTTTTCAGTGAATTTACTGAATGCGACGAGCCACCGGTTGCTCATAAACTTACGTTTATCTTCTAAAATTTTGTTATAAAATTTGAACTAACGCAGTTCGTAGAGAAATATTCTATTAACTCCGTGCTACAAAGGTATACATGAGGAATGTCTCGTCCTAAACATGCCTGTCAGAGCTGTGCCTGAGCTTGCTGTGCGCTGGTGTGCTAGGCTACTGAGCAATAGGGTGGACCTCGCCCTCAGTCCTGAGAGGGAGGCCAAACTTACTCCAGAGAAAACTTTTAAACAGTCCATCTTATTATCCCCCCCCCTTGCTTGAATTCGCCCTTACTACAAATCCCAACCTCCAAAGTTCAGAAATGTTACACACATATACCACACCGCCCCACCATCCATTTACCTCTGTTATAAGATTGCTAAATGCAACGTTGTGCAGTAGAATCTAACAAGGAACTGAATAATTCCCTCTAGAGAACCATGAGGTCTAACTAGAAAATAAATACTCCTTAATAGTTTTATTGAGCAGTTTAAACTTCCGTTTCCGCTACAATGGTGATCTCACAGCAGAAGAAAGGAGACATTGTATCGATAGCAACGTAAAAAAAAAATAGCACGAGGGTGTTCCCACGCAGGATCAGGGCGAATGGGAACAGTAATTCGGGAAAGAAGATGAAAAACAGAGGAAAGTCACATCAGCAGGAGTATGAAAGTACAAGGAAGTAAAGTGAGCACGAATGAAAAATGTCTTGAAGGCCTAGTTAAGGCAAAGGTAACCTACAGGGTCCGCTTGAACCCTGTGGTTTACCCTATGCCTCCTCAGGGGAGAAAATTAAACAAATACAATGAATCGCATTAGAGTTTATTTATGACTACTGTACCAAGCCGTGAAAAATAATGGCGAAGTATTCTTGATATTTCTCCACTGCCACATTTTCGTTAACGCAACTGCCAATTTAAAGGAACATAAGAGTTGAGCGGTCTTGCCTTCACACTTGCTGAGCAGCGAAACCCTTCTTTGCATTCTCTAACATGGGGTAAAATTAATTACTTTTTGCAGGCAGTTAATCATCACTCAAAATATTAATTTCGACTCGCTATCATGGATACGCCAGGATACCATATAAGTTGAATTTTTTCCTCTCAACGAAAAGCTGTTTCATCGATGAATGAAATCAAGTTGGAAAAATAAGTGACTCAACAAATTTGGCTGAGAGATGGAACTAAGACTCAGGATGCATGAAAGTACTAAGGGAAGCTTCAGATACTTATATAGAGCTTCGACTTCTACGTTGGCAATGCAAGGAGTGCTCTTAAATACACGCACGGTTGTTCTTTACTTTTGCCATCGTCTGCAACCTGGCCTAAGTTTCGTCTATCTCTTTTCTTCAAGCTTGGCAGAAAATGGACAGATAAACAAACAAAGATATAAATACACATTGGTCTTTGTTTGCTCAACGAACCCGACTGCCACTCGCTCTTGGCGAAAATTTCAGCTGGTCGGTGTTTTCTCACTTAGAATTAGAAATCCGCACTGATACTTCTGACGTACCACTAGTACTTATATTAAGTTTAATTAGCACTACACACCGTATTTTTAATGCTAGTAATTCTGATCTAACTACGACTGTTTTGCATGTCTAGGACAAAAAAAAAGTTAAACCGGCATCTTCCTCTGCAAAATTTCCTTTGTTTGCTTGATTTACGACTCACTATTGTAATCATCGATTCATTGCTTAATTCTATGATTAACTGATAAGTCTATTCGTTGCTGTATTCAAAGACTCATTGCGCAATCGCATGATTCATCGATTCACTGTTGTAATCTTACACTAATCTAGTAGTGGAATCGCAGTCAAAATTTTGTTCAGTTTAATAGATAATACGCATCGTATGTCTAATTGTAAGCGTCTACTCTAACTTTAAATTTATTTTTCTATCATATTTAGAATGAAGAACAATAATACAATCTATTTGCGCAAAATTATGTAGATCTCCTTCCCATGCAAGCTTTAAGAAACAATACCTGAAGGTGCTTTGTTCCCACCTCGTTAAGCACTGCATACATATAAGGCATAAAATGTTATATTGATGAATGCGCATTCATTCACACATACTGAATGTGCCAGTGTGCAAGTTTACCTGCGATCCTTTTAGTCTACTCCACTATGGATCGAGTTCATAACGAATATTTGTAATACTACCAATTACAATATCGTTAGAATAAGGAGTGTGAAGTTTTGCCAGTTCGATACACGGAGTCATGCATAGGCTTGCATCTCCTGCTCAATTACAGATTCGAGTGTCGCTTACTTCTAAATCCAATTATTCGACTGGCGGCAAAGGACGAAGTGTATCATTTTCCTCAATTTCCTAACCGTGCGCACTAAACTATTAAGCCTAACTGCCGGTGCGCCACCTGGTGCGGCGCTGCTTGTTTAGGCGCGGCGCATGGAAGCGTCTGGAGGCAGGCAGGTGTTCAGCTGAGCTGTTCAGCGGCCGTAATCTGCTGCTGGCCACAGGTCCTGAACAACCATCTCAGGAGGTGCAGCCAGCCGCGTGTTACGGTGATATGCGCTCAACTCTTACCTGGTCATTTGTGGGTCTGTTAAGTGTACAATTAGAGATAAAACGGGTTAAACTAAGTTTAAGTACTAGTCTGTACACTAGGGTTATAACTTTTTGAACTGTTTTCCAAAATTAAAGTCCTGCATCATGACTGGATGAACTTTTTAGCACAATTGAAGAAACAAATTCGTTATTCAACAGTCTTATACAAAAGTCCCCCGAAACAAAAAATATTAAATACACAATACAGCCAATGATGTATATTGTGAAACCGTGCTAAGTTACCACAAGGGCCATTACAAGTCAATTTGACTGAAAATAGGCCAATGATGAGTTCTTCTGCCATCATAACATATACTGGGAGTTACAGTATCTATTGTTGCCTTCACTTTATATGCCATGCAAATTTATGGATATATCTATTTTAGTTGTGATGTATTGTAGCGCTACAGCTTTCTTGGAATCCTGAAGTTTCAAGTTCACTTTCAGTGTATAAGCCATGTAGACTGCATCTCTGACCCATTTTCAGTCAAGTTGACTTGTTATGGCCCCTGCGATTACTTAGCACGGTTTCACATCATTCGCTGTAATGTGCAATTACCAGTTTTTTTTTTTTTTGTTTTGTTTCGGGGGACTTCTTTAAAAGAGGGTTAAAAATGGAGTTTGGCTTTTTCAATTATACCAAAATGTTCCTCCAATCATGATGCATGACTTTGATTCTGGAAAAACGCTCAAAAAGTTATAACCCCGTAATGTACACTGACTGCCTCTGGCATTCTACAGAATGCTTATCTAACGGGTTCAGCTAGTCTGCCGAATGATGATCTGACTGACTCGGATAGTCTGCACAGTGCTACTGACTGACTAATGTATCCTGTAAAATAAGTCTCTGCCATCAATATTCATGACAGTGTATTGCTTTTAGTAAGTGTGACGTCAGCAGACCACGTCAGCAGCGCTAAAGGCCTCCAACGCAACGTCAGCGAACAATAAATGCGTGCGACACTGCAACGCTGGTAAACGTGAACCGCATAAATATCGTCCCCTTAAGTACCTACGATCAGTTTACCGTCTTTGCTCTAATATACTGTAATCTAAGCTTAGATGTAATGAGAAGCGAACCGGTCTTGCCTTACACTGATCTTAAAACAGATTACGAGCGTAAACTATTTCCAAGAAAAATAAAATATTCTTTATGTACGTGTGGATCTCGGTATATAAATACTGTTCTCTTAATGTGGCAAACCGAGCGCACTGGTAGATAACGTCAAGCCGGTGCGATATTAAACGTGGCAACTTGTAGACGTATTTAATGGTACTCAGATACTCCTCGTGAGGGAGGTGGAGGAGGAGAGGGGGAGGTGGGGGTGGAGGTCTACGCGCGCACACACGAGGCCTCGAGAACCAGCTGCCGGTTGGGCGACAGATGGCAGGTGGTGGGGCGGTCATGATCTGCCCAGCACCATCTCGTGCCGCTCTCCAGCACCCGCATCGTGCATGAGCCTCAGTGGCTACTTAGCCTCTTTCTGTCCATGGACGGGAGCACCCAAACGGGGAGCTAAGCAACTCCAAGACGCCTGAAACTCTGCAGAGAAGCATGATGACAAAACACTGCAGTTATTTTAAAAGTCCGCAGCCCCACATGACCGAACACAAATCCTGGCCATGCATTTATGCCAACACAGGAGAAGAGAGCACCNAGCATCCAAACGGGGAGTTAAGCAACTCCAAGACGCCTGAAACTCTGCAGAGAAG
Source organism: Parhyale hawaiensis (assembly GCA_001587735.2). Taxonomy (NCBI): domain Eukaryota; kingdom Metazoa; phylum Arthropoda; class Malacostraca; order Amphipoda; family Hyalidae; genus Parhyale; species Parhyale hawaiensis. The sequence goes on along the minus strand of LQNS02278083.1, from coordinate 8,416,620 downwards.
CATGATGACAAAACACTGCAGTTATTTTAAAAGTCCGCAGCCCCACATGACCGAACACAAATCCTGGCCATGCATTTATGCCAACACAGACAGGAGAAGAGAGCACCTACCGACCTGAACTGATGTTAAGCTTAGGAAATTTCCGTTATTTTACAGAACACTGCGCCTGCACAGTAGCGTAAGGTCATATGTAAACACCACATGCTTTACAGTGTTGGTGTCATACACCGTTGGTCGCTGTAGGTTATTCCGAAGATGTGCCAGGCACGGCACATAGTACATAGTTCTTATGCTGATTCTGAGAAAGCCAACTCTCCGGCAGCGATTTTCATGCTATAGTCAAACCAGCGTAAGCAGTCCTTTAGGATCGGGGCTGAATTGAACGCTGCAGTCCCAAATCTAATCTATTAACTAATGCATAGTCAGTTTTCGAAAATAATATAATTGTATCGTTTGAGACAAGTTACACCACGCGCTTAAGTGAGATTTGGCAAAGTTGCTTTGCGTTCTGAGCCACGCCCAACGGACTCCTTACGCTGGTTTGACTATAGTCACAAGTCAGAGTTGATCAGCAGACACCCGATGGTTCTATAGGGGCAATCATCATCATTATTATGATGGTGCTCCTCGTCTAGGCCTATCTTCCTTCAGCATACATCACTGCGGTCAAAAGACAGCACGGAATGTCACGAGCAAAGGCATAAATTAACAAGCCTTAGCAAGACTCAAGCCTGAAATGGATCATTTCAGATAAGAACAAGGAAATAAATTCAGAAATGTACATATTATATTTTTATCATTATCAGGGGCCGTTCACTCTCTCGCTCCCTCACAATTAAGCGAATGGAAATTTCGACTTACGTGACAGGAAGACAAGTGAGTGAGTGAATGAATACGTTGGTTAAACCTCCCTATAGACACAACTACGGTATTTCAAGGAAGAAAAAGAAGGGTATATGTAGTATGTCGAATGAAATGAGCAACTCCTGTACGAGGGCGTTTTAGCTTAGGATTAACGCGTATGAGGACAGCAAGTCAAGAAAGAAAGAGAACATAACAATACATCATCAATAGGAGTATGAAATTAGAAAGAACAAATATGAGCAGGAAAGATAGATGTTCTGAAGGTCTAGCTAAGGCTAAGACCATCTATGAGTTCCCCCGGGGTCGCTGCTCGCCATGCCATAGGACGGGCGACATTAAGTACCTAACCCTATGGCCCACCCAACGCCCCCTGAGAAGCTGCAGCAAACCATCGGATGAAATACACCCAGTAAACCCACCCGGGGTAAGTATCGGTACGGTCCAGTAAACTCCGAGCTGTGGGCGGCAGGCTTCGGCACAGCAATCTACGAAGCAAAAACCAAGACTACTTTCTGAGCAGACAACGAAGTTCACTTCATGAAAATCCATACACCCATGACGGTACATAATCTGCCATTTCATTCGCTATCAGCAACAAACTTAGGCATGTACGGTGGCAACTTCTGTGCTGTAAGTTCAACGGCTTCGTAACTTTGGAGATCAACCAGTTAGCTACCTGTTGCACAGAAGCATGGAACCTTGCAGTTAGTTAAATTGCAGTCAGTAAATTAACTGACGTAGAGACAGAGCAGCACAGGCCAACTGGCCAGGAGAAGCGCAGCCTCCGCACCTTTGCTCAGATGCTTGGGCGGCGGCAGCTGCTCAGCGACGACCGCCGTACGCCGCCAGCAGGTGAGGTGCGGCAGCTGAGCTTTTTGTGGGCATCCAATTACTGCCCAGGGGTGCTGTTCTTCGGGCGCGCGTGCTGACGGCTCCAGTGCTGCGAGATGTTGTAAAGCGCGCGTGCTGGTGGCTCCAGTGCTGCGAGATGTATAACGGGCGTGCTGGCGGCTCCAGTGCTGCGAGATGTATAACGGGCGTGCTGGCGACTCCAGTGCTGCGAGATGTTGCATAGCGCGCGTGCTGACGGCTCCAGTGCTGTGAGATGTTGCATAGCGCGCGTGTTGGTGGCTCCAGTGCTGCGAGATGTACAGCGTGCATGCTGGCAGCTCCAGTGCTGCGAGATGTACAGCGTGCATGCTGGCGGCTCCAGTGCTGCGAGATGTTGCATAGCGCGCGTGCTGGTGGCTCCAGTGCTGCGAGATGTTGTATAGCGCGCGTGCTGGTGGCTCCAGTACTGCGAGATGTACAGCGTGCATGCTGGCGGCTCCAGTGCCGCGAGATGTTATACAACGCGCGTGCTGGCGGCTCCAGTGCTACGAGATGTTGCATAGCGCGCGTGCTGGCGGCTCTAGTGCTGCGAGATGTTATACCACGCGCGTGCTGGCAGCTCCAGTGCTGCGAGATGTTATACAACGCGCGTGCAGGCGGCTCCAGTGCTACGAGATGTTGCATAGCGCGCGTGCTGGCGGCTCCAGTGCTGCGAGATGTTATACAACGCGCGTACTGGCGGCTCCAGTGCTGCGGATGTTATAC